>CM053275.1:27086881-27205072 GCA_028583415.1 Protea cynaroides | reverse complement strand
ATTTTATATTTTTTTATTCCTTTTGCATTATGATTTTTAGGGTGTTTTATACCTTATTGAGCTTAATAGAATTTATTTTACGAGTTTGGTATATTTTAGAAATCTTGTTAATTAATTAATAAAAGATGAAAAAATTCTAGCACTCTTAATAATAACGTTTTGAATTTCATGTATGATTCTGACATGGAAAGAGTTTGTTTGGGCTTCCAAATGTGGTTTTAAAATCTGATATGGAAAATTGATCCAAATCTAAACCAGAGAAGGAAAGTTGCTACACACGGAAGGTTCACTATTGGAAGACCTTGATTGATTGTTGGAAATCTTGAGGAGAATATACACAACTATAGAATCTTACAAAATTTGGTAGATTTGGGGGTGACAATTGTTTAATAATGGAATGATTTTCATCTAATCTAGGAATGAAGATTTTGTTTAATTTTTATTTTCATGTAATAAGGTTGTCAAATCTAGGCATACCAATTTTAGTCTTGTATTTGGCTATTTAAACAATGTAAAGTCTATGTAAAGATCATCCAAGAGTGATTGAGAAAGAAGGCAGTGGCTGAAGAACAACTCTTTTTCTTTTATTCTTGTGTTCTTGAAGAAGTCATGTGTGGCTTACTTTCTTATCTTTGGTTAGACGGAACTGAAGCCATCATGATAAACTTGTGAGGCTTGTTTTTATTTATTGATTTTTAATTGAATATTTATTTTTCTTCCAATTTATGTGTATAATGATTGATGAATGGGTTGATTAGGAGTACTATTAATTGATTTATTTATCTAATTGATTGTTAGATTAGAATTGAATTGCTATCAATTGATTATTCTATGTCAGTGGCAATGGGGATTGATGTTAATGGATAAGTTAATGTTATATTCCTAGGAAAAATTAGATTAAAGTAATTAAACCACGCTGGTGTGTGCTTAACGTTTAATTTCAATCGTCTTTCTAATTGTTATTGCTATTCTTGAATCAAATTGAGAGCCTAATCTTGAGATTGATTTAAGAGTAAGGGTACTATTAATAAGCTATCTTTTAATAGACCAATCTTAAGGAAAGACTAAGGATTTTAGGCCTAATCCTAATTTTTTTGATTGATTATTCAATTGGAATTGATTATCCTTTATGTCGATGAACAAGTTTACGAAGATGGTGTAAGTATCCTTTTGACCAAAGCTTTCTCTTATTGGTTTAATATTTGATATTTGTATTATCTTGCTCTTTATTCTTGCATTTTAGATAATTAATTACTGTTCTTTTCTATTGCAAACATACCCCCTTCCATACGTAGGATAGCCAATGAAGTTGTGCTAATAAGATCAATCAGAATCTGCTTTAGTACAACAATTGGTTATTTTCTGAGTCTTATTTCATTTTCATTTATTTTTTCTCTTTAGGTTAATTAAACATTTTAATCTTGATCATACAATCCTTGTGGGTTCGACCCTTACTTGCTACTATCTACGTTTCAAAGTAAGGAAATTTAATTTGAGCGCTCGACACGTATCAAATTTTGGCGCCGTTGTTGGGGATTGTTTTGATTAAGTTGATTTGTTTGGTTATTTAATTGATTTTTTTATTTTTTATTATTTGTCTATCTGCTTGTTCTCTTAAGTGAATGACCCAATCTTCTCATTCGGGCGAATTGCAATTTGATCTAGAAAGAGAAAGAACTCTACACAAACTAAGGAGAGAAAGTAGAAAGACAGCAAAAAATTCTTCACCAGGCAACAACGTAGCCATTGATTTAGCTTCTGGCAGCACTAGTACTTCAGACTTTGAAGAAATGGCAGACAACAACAACCGCACTCTTAAGGAGTTAGCGGCTCACAATCTGAACCAACAACCACTCTACATCAAGTAACCTAATCTCGATGTTGCCTTTGAACTTAAATCTGGTCTAATCCATCTTCTTCCTACTTTTCATGGTCTTGTAGGTGATGACCCACACAAGCATCTAAAAGAATTCCATGTGGTATGTTCGAGCATGAAACTAACCGGAATTTCTGAGGAGCAAATCAAGTTGAGGGCGTTTCCATTCTCATTAGCGGACAATGCAAAAGATTGGCTTTATTACTTGCCATCAGGATCCATTACCACATGGAATGAGAGGAGGCGGCTTTTCTTGGAGAAGTATTTTCCAGCTTTAAGGGCAGCCAATATTCGAAAGGAAATCTACGGTATTAGGCAATATAATGGAGAAACACTTTATGAATACTAGGAGTGATTCAAGAAGCTCTGCGCCAGCTGCCCTCATCACCAAATTAGCGAGCAATTACTCATTCAATACTTCTATGAAGGGCTTTCTCATACTGATAGGGGTATGATTGACGCAACGAGTAGAGGAGCATTAGTGGATAAAACTCCAAGGGCAACCCATAATTTGATTACAAATATGACTGCTAACTCTCAGCAATTTGGTGTAAGAAATGACCCTCCATCGAACAAGATTAATGTGGTAAGCACTTTTTCTCTTGAATTAAAAATTGTAGAATTGTCTTTACTTGTTCATCAATTGGCTGTGGATAAGGTACAACATGTTCAAACTTATGGAATTTGCTACATCGCGGGACACCCAACTGATATGTGTCCCACGCTTCAAGAGGAATCTACAGAGCAAGCAAATGTTGTGGGTGGATTTCCAGGACAGCCTCAACGTAAGTACGATCCATACTCAAATACTTACAATCCGGGATGGAGGAATCACCCAAATCTCAGTTATGGTAATCAAAATGGCCCCAATTGTCAATATGGGTATCAACAAGGCCAACAACCTTTTCAATCCAGACAACAAGCACCTTCAAGTTCAGGTATGACCTTGGAAGATATTGTTAAAACACTTGCACAATTTAAATAGGAAACAAGGGCAGGTATAAAGAACTTGGAGACTCAAATAAGCCAACTGACCACTTCAATGAGTAGACTAGAGGCTCGAGGCTCGGAAAAGCTACTTTCGCAATCGATGGTGAATCCGAAGGAAAGTGCAAATGCCATAGTCTTGAGAAGTGAAAAAGAAGTGGAGAATATGGAAAAGGAAAAAGAGAAAGAGACCTCAAAATCAGCTCCGACATCTATTTTCTCATTTGGGATAAACTCTAAACCTTATATTTCTTCTATTCCTATTCAACCTCCTTTTCCTAGCAGGTTTGCTCAATCTAGAAAGGAAGAAAAAGAAAAGGAGATGTTGGAGATTTTTAGGAAGGTAGAGATAAATATACGTCTTATTGAAGCAATTAAACAAGTGCCACGGTATGCTAAATTTCTTAAGGAATTGTGCACATCCAAGAGGAAATTGAAAGGAGATGAAAAGGTAAGTATGGGTGAAAATGTCTTAGCCATTATTCAACGAAAGTTTCCCCCTAAGTGTAAAGACCCAGGTACATTCACTATCCTATGCAAAATAGGTAACACCAATTTCAATAGAGCTATGTTAGATTTAGGAGCATCAATTAATGCCATGCCTTATTCAATATATGCTTCATTAAATCTAGAACCTTTAAAAGAAACTGGTGTAACTATTCAATTAACTGATAGATCAAATGTATATCCTGAAGATGTAATTGAGGATGTGTTAGTTCAAGTTAAGGAATTGGTGTTTCCTGCTGATTTTTATGTATTAAAAATGGAGGATGACTCATCTCATAATTCTACACCTCTTTTGTTGGGTAAACCATTTTTAAAGACTGCTAAAACAAAAATAGATGTTCATGATGGTACCTTATCTATGGAATTTGATGGCGAGATAGTTCGCTTTAATATTTTTGAGGTTATGAGGTATCCTAGTGATATAAATTCTATTTTTGCTATTGATATAATTAATTCTATGGTACAACAAGTTTTTGAATTAAATGGTGAAGATGAGTTGATGGTGGCCATTAGCAAACATTTGAATAGCATGGATTTCAATTCAGAATTTATGTTAAATGTTGAATTAGAGAAGATGTTGATGGCAATGCAGGCCTTACCCCCAATTCTAAAAAAATATGATGTTGCTCACATTGAGTTGCCTATATCTCATACAAGGTTATTACCTTCCATTGTGCAGACACCTATTGTTGAGCTGAAACCACTTCCAGACCATCTCAAATATGTCTACTTAGGAGACAATGAGACGTTACCTGTGATAATAGCAAGGGACTTGACCAAGCTACAAGAGGAGAAACTCATTCGAATTTTAAGAGACCATAAGACAGCCATTGGGTGGAAAATAGCCGACATTAAGGGAATCAACCCGGCCATGTGCATGCATCGCATACTTCTTGAAGAGGGAGCCAAACCGATTAGAGAAGCACATCATAGACTCAACCCTCCTATGATGGGAGTTGTGAAGAAGGAGATACTAAAGCTCCTTGATGTTGGAATTATCTATCCCATCTCTGATAGTAAGTGGGTAAGTCCGGTTCAGGTGGTATCTAAAAAGACTGGCATAACTGTTGTTAAGAATCAAAATAATGAGCTAATCCCTACTAGGATACAAAATGGGTGGCATGTTTGTATTGATTACAAAAAATTGAATGCTTCAACTCGTAAAGTCCACTTTCCTCTTCCATTTATCGATCAAATGTTGGAGAGGTTAGCAGGTCGTTCGCACTATTGTTTTCTTGATGGTTATTCAGGTTACTATCAAATTGTGATTGCACCTGAAGATCAGGAAAAAATGACATTCACCTGCCCATTTGGTACCTTTGCTTACTGACGAATGCCGTTTAGTCTTTGCACCGCCCTAGCCACATTCCAGAGGTGTATGGTTAGTATTTTTTCTGATTATGTAGAGAACATTATAGAAGTTTTCATGGATGACTTTACTGTTTATGGAGACTCTTTTGATACATGCTTGGATAACCTTACACTTGTTCTTAAGAGGTGTATAGAAACTAACCTTGTTTTGAATTCTAAGAAGTGTCATTTTATGGTAACACAAGGAGAAGTTTTAGGTCATGTGATATCTTCTAGAGGTATAGAAGTTGACAGGTATAGAAGTTGACAAAGCAAAGATAGATCTTGTTCAATCTTTACCTTACCCCACAACTGTGTGGGAAGTGCGTTCCTTTCTTGGACATGCAGGCTTTTATCGGCGCTTCATCAAGGATTTCTTAAAAATTTCATTGCCCTTATGCAAGCTCTTACAAAAGCAAGTGGTGTTTGACTTTAATGATGAGTGCAAAAGAGCTTTTGACAAGCTCAAAGAACTGCTAACAATAGCCCCAGTGATTCAATCACCGAACTGGAAACTCCCATTTGAGATCATGTGTGATGCTAGCAATTATGCTATTGGGGCTGTTTTGGACCAACGTGTGGGGAAAGTTGCTCATGCTATCTATTATGCCTCTCGGACACTAACTGAAGCACAATGTAACTACTCCGCAACGGAGAAAGAGCTATTGGTTATAGTTTTTGCTTTGAAAAAATTTAGATCTTATTTATTGGGAACTAAAGTTATTGTCTATTCCGATCATGCAGCTCTTAGGCATTTGCTGGCTAAAAAGGAATCTAAGCCAAGATTGATCAGATGGATCCTTCTTCTTCGAGAATTTGATTTGGAGATTAAGGACAAGAAGGGAGCTGAGAATTTAGTTGCAGACCATCTTAGTCGCGTGGTTAAGGAGGGTGATGCGATACCATTACAAGATTTCTTCCCAAATGAACAACTACTTAAGGTGACAAATGTAGTGCCCTGGTATGCAGATTTAGTAAATTATTTGGCTACCAAAACCTTACCACCAGAGCTACCTAGAGTACAAAGAGAGAAAATCAAGAGTGATGCTCGGTACTACATTTGGGATGACCCTTATCTTTGGAAGCAATGTTCAGACCAAATGGTAAGAAGGTGCGTACCCGAATTTGAATTTGAATCCATTCTTATCTTTTGTCATTCATATGCATGTGGTGGACATTTCGGTCCTAAAAGAATAGCAAAAAAAGTGCTTGAATGTGGCTTCTTTTGGTCATCTTTATTTCATGATGCATATATATTTTGTAAGTCATGCACTCGTTGCCAATACTTAGGTAATGTGGTCCGTAGGGATCAAATGCCACAAACCCCCATACTTATTTGTGAAATTTTTGATGTTTGGGGCATTGACTTTATGGGTCCTTTTCCTAATTCTTTTGTCAATGTTTATATTTTACTTGCTGTTGATTATGTGTCAAAGTGGGTGGAAGCAAAAGCCACCCGAACTGATGATTCTAAAGTGGTTGCAGATTTTGTCAAGTCTCACATTTTTGTTAGGTTTGGGATCCCACGGGCAATGATCAGTAATAGAGGGACTTACTTTTGTAACCGCACTGTAGCAGCATTGCTTAAGAGGTATGCTGTGACCCATAAGGTTTCAACTGCCTATCATCCACAAACTAATGGACAAGCCGAGGTATCTAATAGAGAGGTGAAGTCAATTTAAAAAAAAAAAGTTAATCCGAATAGGAAAGACTGGAGTACAAGACTTGATGATGCACTATGGGCTTATAGGACTGCTTATAAGACACCTATAGGGATGTCTCCATATCGGTTGGTTTATGAAAAAGCATGTCATCTACCGGTAGAATTGGAGCACAAGGCATTCTGGGCAATTAAGCAATGTAACATGGAGACGGATAAGGCGGGGGAGCAACGAAAGTTGCAATTGCAGGAGTTAGAGGAGATTCGTAATGGAGCTTATGAGAACTCTCAGATTTATAAGGAAAAGACGAAGGCCTTTCATGATAAAATGATTTCTAAGAAGCAATTTGTTGTCGGACAAAAATTGCTCCTTTATAATTCAAGGCTTCGATTATTTCCCGGTAAGTTGCAATTTCGCTGGATTGGTCCTTTTATTGTTATTAATGTCTTTCCACATGGTGCAGTTGAGATTCAAAGTTTGGACACTCAAAAGATTTTCAAGGTCAATGGATATAGACTTAAACCTTACCATGAAGGTTTTCAAGTTAACTCGTTGATTGAGAAAACTATGGACTTAGAAGATCCACTTTATTCAGATTGAGGAAAGCTTCAAAGTCGAGCGAACGACGTTAAACAAAAACGCCGTTAGGGAGGCAACCCAAGAAATCAGATTTGCTTTCTTAACCCTTTCTCTTTTTATTTTTATTTTTTTTCATAGATATTATGTTTGTATTTGTCTTTTTCTTTGCATTTAGCCTTACATTGGGGACAATGTAAGTTTTAAGTGTGGGGGAATTCTAGGATGTGTTTTGTTTTTATTTTTACATGTTGTTAGTATATATTGGTTGTATATACTAACTGAAAAAAAAAATATTGGTTGTATATACTAACTAAATATATATATATATATATATATATATATATATATATATATATATATATATATATATATATATATATATATATTGGTTGTATATACTAATTGAAAAAAATTGACTTCAAATTTTCTTTCAAAAAAAAAAAAATTATTTGTCCAGTTACAAGTTTGGATTAATTCTCTAAAGTGACCATGTTGAACTTTATAAATATGATTAAATTATTGAGATTCTTGAACCTTAGATTAGATATGCAACTAAATTTGAATCACCATCTGAGATAAAGTTTTATTGTTATGTGTCTTTGTATTTCACGTTTGCACCAACTCTTAGTTGTGGGAAATAAACGGTAAATTTGAGAAATGACAATTCAAAAAAAAAAAAAAAACTTGAAAAAGAATAAATAACTGCTTCAATGTCCAAAATGCCTCAAAAAAAAATAAAAATTGAGATGATGGTTATAAGCAGTTTAATTGACTAAGTCTAATTTTGTGGTCTTTGTTACTTGAGTTATTAAGTCCTAGGGGTGTATCTACACCTAGTGCCCTAAAGCCAACTGGTTTGGGAGTCACTGACCCAACATTTGCTACATGGGTAACTTAGAAAGCCTAAGAAAACGGACCTTGCACAAATTGATGAAAAAAAAAAACGGTGTTATTTTTCTTGAAGTATACTGTAAAGCCTCTTACTAATTGAGTTACATCACTTCACACTTCACACTATAGATGTATATTAATATGAATTTGTTGAAGATGGTGACTAAAATAAAGTTATTGTATATTTGATAAGATTTAAGTTTTCTATTGAGTTTAATTATGTTTATGAGTTATAATTGTGGAAAACTTAGGATTTTATTTGATTCTTGTAATTTGTCAAATCTAAAAATATTTTTCTTTGAATTTTGTGGGTAGATTCACTGCAAACCCTCACGAGACACAACTCGTCCACTAGGGGTAACCTAGGGGTTCAATGGCTTGTTGTACATGCTAAGTGCAATCGTGGTTCCTATGAAAGTGGAAAAGTTTAGGATTTTTTTTTTTTTATTTTGCCTGAGGACGTGCAAAGGCTAAGTGTGGGGAATTTGCTAAGTGTATAATTTTATATTTTTTTATTTCTTTTGCATTATGATTTTTAGGGTGTTTTATACCTTATTGAGCTTAATAGAATTTATTTTATGAGTTTGGTATATTTTAGAAATCTTGTTAATTAATTAATAAAAGATGAAAAATTCTAGCACTCTTAATAATAACGTTTTGAATTTCATATAGGATTCTGACATGGAAAGAGTTCATTTGGGCTTTCAAATGTGGTTTTAAAATCTGATCTGGAAAAATGATCCAAATCTAAACCAGAGAAGGAAGGTTGCTACACACGGAATGTTCACTATTGGAAGACCTTGATTGATTGTTGGAAATCTTGAGGAGAATATACACAATTATAGAATTTTATAAAATTTGGTAGATTTGGGGGTGACAATTGTTTAATAATGGAATGATTTTCATCTAATCTAGGAATGAAGATTTTGTTTAATTTTTATTTTCATGTAATAAGGTTGTCAAATCTAGGCATATCAATTTTAGTCTTATATTTTGGCTATTTAAACAATGTAAAGCCCATGTAAAGATCATCCAAGAGTGATTGAGAAAGAAGGCAGTGGCTGAAGAACAACTCTCTTTCTTTTATTCTTGTGTTCTTAAAGAAGTCATGTGTGGCTAACTTTCTTATCTTTGGTTAGACGGAGCTGAAGCCATCATTGTAAACTTGTGAGACTTGTTTTTATTTATTAGTTTTTAATTGAATATTTATTTTTCTTCCAATTTAAGTGTATAATGATTGATGAATGGGTTGATTAGGAGTACTACTAATTGATTTATCTATCTAATTGATTGTTAGATTAGAATTGAATTGCTATCAATTGATTATTTTATGTCAGTGACAATGGGGATTGATGTTAATGGATAAGTTAATGTTATATTCTTAGGAGAAATCAGATTAAAGTAATTAAACCACGTTGGTGTGTGCTTAACGTTTAATTTCAATCGTCTTTCTAATTGTTATTGCTATTCCTGAATCAAATCGAGAGCCTAGTCTTGAGATTGATTTAAGAGTAAGGGTACTATTAATAAGCTATCTTTTAATAGACCAATCTTAAGGAAAGACTAAGGATTTTAGGCCTAGTCCTAATTTTCTTGATTGATTATTCAATTGGAATTGATTATCCTTTATGTCGATGAACAAGTTTAAGAAGATGGTGTAAGTATCCTTTTGACCGAAGCTTTCTCTTATTGGTTTAATCTTTGATATTTGTATTACCTTGCTCTTTATTCTTGCATTTTAGATAATTAATTACTGTTCTTTTCTATTGCAAACATACCCCCTTCCATACGTAGGATAGCCAATGAAGTTGTGCTAATAAGATCAATCAGAATCTGTTTTAGTACAACAATTGGTTATTTTCTGAGTCTTATTTCATTTTCATTTATTTTCTCTCTTTAGGTTAATTAAACATTTTAATCTTGATCATACAATCCTTGTGGGTTCGACCCTTACTTGCTACTATCTACGTTTCAAAGTAAGGAAATTTAATTTGAGCGCTCGACACGCATTACTTGCATATCTTTATATCCTTGGTTTGATAACATGTTGGAATGTATGATAACATGATTGTTTGGTATATGCTTGTTGTAACACCTTAGCCCGCTAAGATGTTAAGCTAGCTAGTCTTATAAGGTGGAGAAGAAAGCTGAGGGTATTTTGGTAAAATTTACTATAATGACATCTATGGATGAATTGTATAAATATATGATAATTAGTGGTATTGACAATACCTGGTGCGGTAGATTATAGAATAAATTAAGTTTAATACTATGTGCCATATAACTAAGCTAGTGTATCAAATAAATTACTTTCATAAATTTTTTTTTTTTTATATGGTTGTAGAGAGTATCTTGTCTCAAGAGGATTTTTATTATGTTTTTAGTGAAATTGCTATATGGTAGACTAATGTTAATTTATTTAGTACTATAAAGTAATATAAACTATAGATCATAGGTTCATGTAACAAGAGAGTCATGAATTGCGATATTCTTCTTGTATTTGTTTAAGTGTGGGACCCGCAATGATGTGGCAGCCCTTGGAGGAATCAAGTTTATGGAATATTATTTAATAGAATGGCATTGTTGTAAATGAGGGTTTAAGGGAAGGACAACCAATGAATTGTGAAATGGCATAAAGTAAATTATGAAATTTATTAAGGGTATTATGGGTCCATGAATTAAATGGGTACCAAGATTTCAAAAAGAAACCCATTTGCATGTGCTCTAACAAGAATATTTGAGGGATGGAATTGTCATTGAACAATTTAAGGTTTTCCTACAAGTATGGGTTATTCATTCATGCAATGGGGGTATAGTAGGGGCATAAAACGAATTTCATAATTTAGTAGATTTTATAATTTATAGAAATAAAGAAGGAAATTATAAAAAACAAAGTCTGCAACTCATTTAAGTAATTTTGTATTTTCGTTGGTAAGGGAGAGTAGTGTTCTTATCAGGTATTGGGACTCCATCTTGTGAGAATTTGTAGTGGGAATTTGCTGAATCCTTGAGGAGAATCATTGAAGAAGATCTGTTGTGAGTGAAAGAGTGTAATGGCATAAAGGTGCAGTTAGATTGAAGGAGGTCAAACTGCTGGAACTTTGTTGGGAGTTGGGTGATTTTAATTTCAGCAAACAAGGTTTTAAGAGCTAAGGATTTGGGGGATTTTCACGTGTTTTGGGGTAAGCATTACTGCCAATTAATGCTTTTGTTACTGTTTGCATGATTGATTAGAAGCTGGTAAGTGTTATTTTAGACCAAGGATTTGGTTTTTCTAAGGTTGAAGATGATGAACAGTTTTTATGAACAGTTTTTACTGTTCAAAACTGTTCATCACTTGTTGCTTTGGGAATGGTTATAAGTATGGTAAATACATCAATAACAATTGGGATTTGCTCAAATCTTAGTCTAGGTTTTGAGGATGATGGTGAGACCAGCTATTTCAGTGTTATTGTTGTTTTATGGATTTCTATTTGAGGTTCTACATCACGGTTTCAAAGGTGTTTCCCGAAAGCTAAGTTTTGCTAAGAAAGCAAAAGGAACCGAAATTATGCTTGGTTATGGACTTGCATAAATGTTTAGAGATGTTGGGTTATTTTAAAAAAAATATATATATATTTGCAGGTGTTTTATGGGTGGTTGGCAAGCCCAAAAGGGGCTAGGAAGCAATGCCAAACTGAATCTATGATGTGAGGGCATTTTTCTGCCTTCATGGTGTTTGGTGAAATACCCAGCTAGCAACCAGCTCTATTTTCGGTTGTTTTTGGGGTATTTTTTTTGGAGTCTTTATTAAACTGTAGAGTACATGTGGTCCAAATTTGAGAAGTTTTTCATGGGGTTTTTGACATCCAAATGAATTTAATAGCAATTAAAGGTCCATTTTTCAGAAATTTGCTGTTACAACATGTTTTGGTGTCTAGAGTGTTGGGATTCCTACCTACATGGACATGAAAACTAATCAAGGGTTTTAAGGACTTTATCATAGTGCCTTGTAGGGGGCTAAGACAAAATTCTACAACCTAACCAAGCCCCACATGGTTTTGATGCTTGGACAGCATAGAAAGGGGTGAAAAGCACCAAGTAGACTTACGTCAAAGGAAGGTCATTTTTAGTAAAAAGGCTTAGGTAAGGAAATGCAACTCCTTAGTAGTTTTAATATTATTTTTGGGGTTTGCTCACTCATGTGGTAAGAAGGAAAAATGATTTTATGGTTGTAGGAAGTGAAGGAGGTCTTATCATTGCTTCTAACTTTGCTTATACTTCAAGAGACTGAAAAAGAAACTTGTAATAGTTAAGGTGAGTAATTAACTTCTTATAGGAGGCTATTACTGAACATATATACCTATGTGAATGGTGTGGTGATGAAAGTACACAGTGTTTGATGCTTTTGGCTTACTTTATTGATGAAATGAATGTTATATTGGTAAGTAGAGTATGTAAATAGTGAAATGTTTAGTGCAGTAAATATTATGATGTATAAAGTATGGGGATTGAGGCACATGTACAGTTAAGAAGTTAGAAAGCTTCCTTAATAACCTACACAACACCTAAACATGTAAAACGGGGTAAGGATATCCTTATTATTATTACAAACTATGATGGTGTAAGCTAGTAGTCAAAACTAGTGGATAACAAGACACCTAAAAGTTTAATTTGTGTTATACATGATGTTTGTGCTCAGTACACCTTTAATAACTTGCTATAAACCTGAAGTAAGTTTACTCTAATAAGAAAATATAAGAAATAAGCTTACACAAGATGGAGGTAAGTGCAATAATGTACTTATTCTAGACTACATATAAGGTACAACAAGGACCTATAAAGGGTGAATATAAAGTAAAAACATACGAAAGCATATGGAATGAAAATAAAAGGGGAAAATAAGGGGAATGGTTTCCTCTTTTATCAGGATAAGAAAGGATGGACAGCAACTCTTAGAAAGGGGTGAGACAGCATTAATGATTTATAATAGTCAAGAATACTGACAACTTGTAAATCAATAAATTAATATTTTCATAGACAAGTTGTAACACCATAGATAACAAGATCTAAGTAGGTGTGAGATAGAAAGTAAGACCTAAAAAAATTCAGTCTAGGTGCATGAGCAAACACAATATGATGAGAGACAAGAAACGAAAGCATCCGGTGAGCCAAGTAAGTGACAATAAACAGAAGTAGCCATTGAGTCGAATAAGTGGCAAGAAATAGAAGCATCCGGTGAACCAATCAAGTGACAATAAACGGAAGCAGTCGTTGAGTCGAACAAGTAGCAAGAAACGGAAGCATCCGGTGAGCCAAGCAAGTGACAATAAACAGAAGCAGCCGTTGTGTCAAACAAGTGACAAGAAACGGAAGCATCTGATGAGCAAAGCAAGTGACAATAAATGGAAGTAGTCGTCGAGTTAAGCAAGCAGCAAGAAACAGAAGCATCCGGTGAGCCAAACAAATGACAAGAAACGAAAGCATCCAGTGAGTCAAACATGAGACAAGAAATGGAAGCATCCAGTGAGTCCAAGCTATACATCACATAAAAAAATCACAGAGTGCAAGAAAGGGATACATCCATTGAGCCTAAATCAATAGCTTATAGTAAGATATGTAAAATAGAGAAAAAAGTAATAATGAAAATTCAATCAATGAGGTTTGAGATGAAAGAAGAACTACAATCACACTAGCATGCAGTTTAGTGATATGGAATTATGGTTCAATAGGAAATTCTATTTGAGTAACAAAATGATTACAATAAGACAATATGACAAGAAATTAGAATGTGGTTATCTTCAGGTAACCTCCTTTATATTGACTTACTAAAGCAAGGGCAGTATTTATGTTCCATCAATTGTTTAATGTGCTATTTATTGCATGTATTTCCTGCCAAGATGATTAATTATTCACTGAAGTTTGCTCATCCTAGTGTTATCTTTTTTACAAATCTTCATACAGATGGGCAGCCAGATATTCTATATGCAGAAGACCAAGTTGGGCAGTAGTCCCATTGGCAATTATTTTTTTTTGTGGACAGCATTTAGGAGATGAGATTATATTGTGGTTTCTGTTTGTTGTAAGTGGCAGCAAGTTTTTGAATGTTAGGCCGCTCACTTTGATGTATCCAATGTAATTTAAGTTTTAATTATGAGTTAAGTCATTGGCCACCAGTTATGTAATTAAAATTATATATCTTTCCATTGCTATGTTGTCTTTGTTTGAATGTATGGAATGAGATGGATGGATGATACATGTTGTCATGTCTTGTGTATGTAAAAAAAAATTTATAGGTTTTCTGATGATATGTAAGTGATGTGCCGACCAATGATTTGTTACCCTCTCCTGGGAAGGGGCTCTTACACTTGTATTCTAGTGGATCTGGATGACTGGAATGGAACGATTTTATCTTAGTCATTAAGCTAAGGTATGGGTACCTGCATTAGTAATGAACATGGTGTGAGGATAAATAGGAGAAGATAGTTGTCCTAAAAAATCTTAGAGTCGTCACCTAGATTAAGGTCTAGGATCTAAAAATGTAGTCTCACCATAAGATAAGACTTCTATTGACTCATAACCCATAGTATCGGTTCTTTGGTTTGAACGATATCGAGTAAGAATTTAGGGTATGGTTTTGGGAAGGTGTTAGGCATTCAGACTTCCTGATCTAAAATCGGCCTCCTATACTTTCCTTAGACTCTACTATTCTAAATATGCTTGGTCAACTAGATGACTAGGGTTCATGGGGGAGTCCTAAACCAAGTTGTTACGTTCTTCTAACCTATAGTTTAGTCAAACATGTTCTGAAGCAAATGAACAAACAAGTAATGTATAGTGAACCTAACCAAAAGGTGGTCTCGGCATTTGACCGAATTTGGGATGTTTAACCCAAATTGTCTACGTATCTCTTGAGACCTTTGTCTCTTAATAATCAGGTCTAAAAATATAGTTTGAATGGGTGTGCAGTGTGATTAAAGTTTATTGGTGTAGCTTATGTATGTGCTTCATTAGATTTAAGGTTAAAGTTGATATTTTATGCTTGGTGTATGGTTGAGATTGAATTTGATGGTCTGTTTAGACCGGAGTACCATATTTGGGATGTATAAGCACCCTACTTTTGCTTTACCAATATCTCACAACCTTCACCAACTACTTTAGGCTTTACTGTGTCATCCTTTAACTCTAAGAACCTCCACTTGCCATAAAAGGTCATCCGTAGTCCAGTTTACCCATTAGGTTAAAAACCTGTCATAAATAGGTCACCTATAGCCAGTTTCCCCATTAGGTTATAAACCTGCCATAAATAGACCTTTCTGTGTCATCCTCGAACTCAGGTCTAAAACTTGCCATAAATAGACCATTAGTGCTAAACATCCCTTAAGATCCAAAATTGCCTTATTTAGGTCATCCGGAGTCACTTTCTAGCATAATACCACCAATTACCATTCTAGGGGTATTTTGGTCATTTTGATCAAAGTTTGTAAAATCTAGTCAGCTAGCTCATATATAGTCAATTCAGACCTCCCCTTGTGACTTTGGGTCTATACTTTCCATTTTCAACCCACTTGGACCTATTGATGCCTCAGAAGTCAAACCTGTCTTTTCTGACTCATCCAAAGTAATTTTTTTTAAATTTTTTTTATCATGGAACCCATATCTGGCCATTGTGAGTTGCCCAGTACCTCTAGTAAAAATTTTGAGAAAATTAAGGAAGGTGCAAAAATAAGGACTTCCTAGGGGATCTCCCATCCTAAAGTTACCCTGGCCTGAGCACGCTTAACTATGATGGTACGACTAATTTTGACCCTTTTTAGGGCCATTTAGGGTAGAATTTATGCACAACATTATGCACATGACTAAATGTCACCCAACCAAGCCCAGTGGTCTAGTCAAACTTGGTCAGATTTGGTCAAACCAGTCAACTTAGTCAAAACCTAGTGAACCCAATCAACTCGGTCAAAATCCAGCCAAAACTCATTCAACTCAGTCAAAACATAATTAAACCTAGTCAAACTCAGTCAAGCCTAGTTAAACCCAGTCAAACCTAATTAAACTTATAAAACCCTGTCAACTCAGTTCGTACCCATTCAATACCCATCCAGTCACCTTATGGCTCCCTAGGTGGCATGTAGAGTGTCCATGTGAAGTCCAAAGCCATGCCCAGTCATTCTCTCTTGGTGGCACATGAAGGCGGTGTAGAGAGAGGGTGGAGAGAGAAAGAGTGTAAGAATGAAAAGAGAGGTTGGAAGCCTAATATGAGCCAACTTGAGCTAAGTAAGTCCTAAACTAACCCTAATGGGCTTACATTAACCCTAATGGGCCTAAGTGGGAGGGTTAAATGTTGATCATTTTTTCCCTTCAGGGGTTAAAGGGCAATTAAGTAAGAGATAAAGCCAAATGAGTAAAAAGATAAGATTTGCAACAAAAAGATAAAAAGAGGGCAAAATGCAAATAAGTAAAAAAATAATAAAATAATAATAATAAAAAAGGGGAGGGGGCCCACCCCCATTCACGTAAAGAGGGGGTGACCCCCTTTATGTGAATAAGGGAGGGAGCCTTTGTTTGAAAAAAAAAAAAAGAAGGAAGAAAAGAGGGGGGAAAAAAAGAAAGAAAAGAAGAAGAAAGGGAAAGAAAATGGAATAAGGGATAAAGATTCTATTTTAGTCAAAATTTTTGGATTGTAGTGTATGATGTCATGTCATTAGATTCAATATGCATACAATCTTTGAAAATTATTTTGGGAACTTTGAAAAATCAAGCAAGGAAACAAATCTAGCTAAGGGAGCCTATTTATATGAGTTTAAGGAGAGAGAGAGAGGGACCTTTATGGCTTCCTCATAACCCCTTCCACATTTTTGGAGAGATCCCCCCTATTTTGGTGATTTGGTGTTAGAGAGAAGGAAGAAGAAGGAGAAAAAGAGAAGAAGAAAGAAGACTATACAACATCCTCTTTAAGGTATGCACCCCTCTACATTATCTACTGTAAGTCTGCCAAAATCAATATTTTTAGTATATTATAAACATCATAAAGAGTATCTTATTTGAATTTGAGGTCCATCCATGGAGGTTTGCATATGTAAACAATTCCATGAATGGAACATCAAATCTGGAAAAGTTAGATCTGGAATCTGATTATAGGAATGGTTTTAGACATAGTAAAGTCTCTCCATTGGCTTCCAAAAAAATTATGAGAGATACTCTATTAAGTTAGAAAGATCTTACAAAAAACCTAAGTCGATTTGGATCTGGGAAGACCTCCAAAAAATTCGTGCACTACATTGAGGTTAGAAATGGAGGCAGAAAAAATCTACTTCGATAATGAACCTAGAACTAGGTTTTTCTCTCATAATTTGAAGAAAAGTTCTCATAAGAAAGATAGCCTATAAAGAAATCTAAATTTCAAATCTGATTTGGAGTGATTTGGATAAAAATTAGATTTTTAATGAATTCTATATTAATTTTTGCCAGTCTGAAAATAGAATATGGGACTGAAATTTGCATTACTTTGTGTGTTAAATACATCCATCTTAGAGCTTCATTCTGCAAATGCCTATTTAAAGAAGAAAAGTTGGATATATCGATATAGTTTTAGGACAAATGATTAGAATTGATTTTCTTGGAGTAGATTATTTGATATGGATTTTATAAGTTTACAAACCAGTCTAGCTAATGCAATAGTCTGACCTTGTGAGGGTTTTTTGACCCACTTAGCTTATCAGTTAGGACTTGAGGTATTCAAGGAAATCGAAGGTTTCTAAAGACCTTTAATTTGCCATGAGAAGGATAATTTTTGGATATAGAAAACCTTCTATAAATTAATTTTCCCACAAGTGGTTAGAATTGGAAATTTTCTTGACAGATTTGAAGCCTAACCTTATATTGATTTTTTCGTGGGCTTAGGCCCAAAATTAGGATTTTTTTTATTTCACATATAATTATAGTTGGTTTCCAGACCTTTGATTTGATAGGTTTTTGTGTTTTGATTAGATTCTTAGAAGTAAGATTATAAATCAATACAAAATAGTGCATGGAAAGTACATTTGCTGATTTTCACTTAATTTATTATTTTACAAAATTAACATGCTATTTGAGATTTTTTTTTGGTAAGTAGGATATTTCTTACCATATTAGAATGATTTTTGATATATTTGGTAAGTAGGATATTTCTTACCATATATATATGATTTTTGATATTTTTATTAAGTAGGATAGTTCTTACCATATTTAAATGATTTTTGATATTTTTGGCAAGTAGGATATTTTTTACCATATTAGCATGATATTTGATATATTTGGAAAGTAAGATAGTTCTTACCTTCTTAACATGATTTTTGATATTTCTTGTAAGTAGGATATTTCTTACCATTGTAAAATGGTTTTTGGCATATTTGATAGAATATGATAATTTTCTTACCATATGTGATATGTTTAGTAGAATATGAAAGATTTCTTATCATACACGATATTTGACATATTTGGTATAATAAGATAATTTTTTTACCATATGTGATATGTTTAGTAGAATAGAAAAGATTTTTTACCATACATGATATTTAATATATTTGGTAGAATAAGATAATTTTCTTACAATATATGTTATGTTTGATAAAATAGGATAATTTTCTTGCCTTGCATGATACTTGATATATTTGCTAGAATATGATAGATTTCTTACAATATATATTATTTGTGTATTTTTTTTGTAAGTTTGGGATAGATTTCTTACCATATTAGCATTGTCATCCATATTGCTATATTTGGTAGAATGAGATAAATTTCTTACCATATATACACATGCCATATTAAATCTTGCCATATATGTTGATTGTCATATATATGATAATTGCCATATTTAGATAAAATATCCTATTTTGGGTAATAATTTAATTTCTATAATATCCTAGTTGAATATGCCATATCTGTATACTTTAGAATATAATTAGGTCTGAGGATGTATAGTTAGATACTCACATGCATGGTAAGGGTAAAAAAAGAAAATCATAAAAATCTTAACAAAGAAAGATAATGTCTTGCCAAACATTTCAGCATTAGAGCTTAGGTTAAAAGGGTAGTTTTAGGACGATCCTTACCCTTAGCAAATGTTTTAGTAATCTAGAACATGTTATTCCCCTTAACCTATAGCAGGTTATCTGGATCCTTAAACCATTATGAATTACGTTGTACCTGATTTCTAGGACCACTAGAATACGTAGGCAATTTAGAGGAATTTCTAAATATGATACTACCCCTTACTTTTCTTAGGTCATTCATTCCCTTATCCATTATCCATCCATATCTATTCACATCCATCATCCATATCCATTATCCTGACCTATAGAATTCTTCAGTCAATCAAGCATAAACTTTAACTTGAATAAAGAATCTAATCAAACTAAACATAAATCACATCTATAAACTTTAATCACACCTGAACTACGATGGTGAACCTGATTTTTGAAAATTTTTGAGATACGTAGACAGTCTGGAAGATTCTAGATCTGGTTCAATGATATCAAATTACATGGTTTGGTTTGGTTCAATCAATAGAGTCTAGTAAAGGAAATGTATAAGAGATTGATCCCAATTGGGCGGTTTAGGTGCTCAACACCTTCCTATAATCGTAACTTGATGCTTATCCCGATCTTTGATAGACAAAAAAGCCGATCTAAGGGTCATGAGTCAATAGAAGTCTTATCTTATGATGAGATTACATTTGAAGTCCTAGACCTTAATCTAGGTGGTGATTCCAAATAAATCTTTTTTCGAGGAAGATGTGAATTCCCTTACATGTCCAAACATGATGTTTAACCCAAATTACCTACGTATTCTAGGTTTCTATTAAAAATTAGGTACAACATAGTTGAAATAAGCGTATTGTGTTGTAACTGTACCCAAGGCTTTCTAGGGTTTCTCTATTTGTTTTGTTCTTTCCATTTTAGGTTTCTTAGGGTTTCTTTCCCTTATTTGTTCCGTATCCTTCCATTTTTAGGTTTCTTAGGGCTTCCTTTTCTTATTTATTCTATTCTTTTTATTTTTAGGTTTCTTAGGGTTTTTTTTTCCTATTTGTCTATTCTTAAGATTTATGGCAAGTGTATCCTATGTGACAATCTATCCAATTATGGCAAGTGTATCTTCCTTAAATGACAGGTGTATCTAAGCTAAACACAATAAGGGTATCTATGTTTAAGCTTAAAATGGTAAGAGTATTTGTATCTAAATGTGCCTAAGCTAAACATGGCAGGTGAATCAAACCAAGCATAGTAAATATGGAAAGAATCAGTGTAGCAACAGATATGGTAAAAAAATCACAATATATCAAAAAATATCAATTAATCATGTGACAAAGCAAAATATAGCAATAAATCATGTTGCACCAGAAATAACAACGAATTATTCAATATATGGAAATAATTATGTAGTATTTAAATATAGCTAATAAATCATATGAGAGTCTAAATTTAGCAAGAAATCATTTAGAGATTACAACAAATCATGTAGTATTCAAATTTGGCAAGAAATCAACACAACATCAAAATAGCATTTGCTCATGTGAGACCAAATATAGCAAGTGAGCATCAAAATATGACATGTGAGCATCTTAAATATAACATATGTGCATCCTAATGTGTCATGTGTGCATCCAATGTGATATATATATATTGACAAATCACTTAAAATAGTAAAATGCATCCTGTGCATTATAAGCAAAACAGTCATAAAACATACTTCCAAAAATTAAAATATGACAAAAAAATATATGTACAAAAGAATACTGAAAGATTTACAACTCTTCTCAAGAACTCAGAGCCCAACAGTGGCTCTAATAGGGTAAAAAATGCACCACAAAGTTAGGATATTACACTGATCAGAACCTGTTTCCAGACTCTATCGAGATATGCCAAAATATCTAGAACTAAGGCTTCTAGTACTTAAATGAAGTCTAATTTGTACTCACAAAAAGTAGACTGAAAGGGACAACTTTTATCTCAAGGGACCGAATCCCAATAGAGACTGCAACAGGGTGTAAAATACTTCACAAGATCAGGGTACTGTACTAGAACAAACTCTGTTGAGTTACACAAGAATGCCTGCAAATGGCACTTCCAGTACTAAAATGGGACTTAACTTGTATCCATAAAAATTGCACCGAAAAACCTAGGTTTTGTCTCAAGGGACCAATTCCCAACAGAGATTGTAGCATGGTAAAAAAATGCACCAAAAGTGTGGGTTTATGTACTGGACACATATTTTGTAGGGTTTCAGTCTAAAATCCACAATAAATTGAATATGCATGCAAAATCAAATCCATTTGTACATGAATGAAGAAGACTTAGGCTCTCTTTGGTTTGTATTATATAATGTATTATGAGTTATTTGTGACAAATCAATTATGATAATAGATTATGAGTAATAAATAATGATCGTTTGGTACCACTAAACATAATACATTATATAATGAGAAATATAAACAATCACCTTATAGATTATTCTAATAGTGATAAATAGCTACTCACCTATTTGTAAATAATGAATTATATCGATTTATTTTAATTATAAATAAACATTATAAATCATACCAAACAATTATAAATTTTATAATATATTATATAATACATTATATAATACAAACCAAAGAGAGCCTAGAGTCCTAAAATTAATCTCAAGACACTGGAAGCAAACAAAAACTTTATTATGGTGCAATTTATAAAAACACAGAGCACATAAAATTCGACCGTAATCATACCCAGGTTCTATCCGAATGTACTAAAAAATACACATAAAATCAACCATACGTCCAAATTAGTCGAAATCATTGTCAAAATTTAGGAAATTAATAGACATAAAATTCATATGAAAACACCAAAGCCAAATAATAAACGAAAGATACTGTTCTATGTCAAAACACAGAGGTCTATTTACTGTAATAGAATCCGAGTACAACAACTTCTTGGATTTTTTGACTGACATTCCCAGATCCAAATGGACCCAAGTTTTTTAGGGTGTCTTCCTAATTCAATGGGGAAGGTCGTATAACAATTTGGAGGCCAATGTACCTCTTTTGCTATGTCTGGACTTTATCCCAAATTCGAGTCCCTGTACTAGCTTTTCCAGAATAACAACTTCATTCATGGAATTGTTTGCATAGGCAAACCTCCATGGATGATGCTCAAAATTGAACACAACACTCCTTATAATGTATCAAATGCAGCAAAAATATCAAACATGGCAAAAATTCATGCAAAATTATACAGATATGCATCACACACAAAAAATCAATCATGACACCTATCATGGCATCTATCAATAAGCATGATCATAAACATGAAAGAGAGAGGTTTAAGTCACCTACCTTGTCTTCAATGGAGGGATGCAACAGTACCTTGAAGTTGATGGAGCTTCTTGAAGGATGAAACTTAAAGTTGACTCCTCTTCTTCTTCTTCTTTTCTCCTCTCTTTCTTTCTTTTCTCTTACTTTCTTTCACTCACTCTTGCTGTCCACGAATTACGCCCGCGGGTGGGGGTGAGTCTCTCAAAAACGTGGAAGGGATCTTCCCCCTTCCCTCTTGCACTTTAAACAGGCTCACAGTCTAATCCCTCTTAAATCCTCCTTTCCTTGTTAGCTTGGTCAAAGTTTCCAAAAGCTTACTACAAGAATCTTGTAGTTTATTCCCGTTGATAACATGGCATCGTTAAATGACAAAAAACACATTAGTACCATATCTTTTTGACTTTTCTTATTAGCTTTCTTTATTTTTTAGTTTTAGTTTTTTTTTTTTAATTATAATTTTCATTCCTTTTTTCTTTTCTTTTTATTTTCTTTTTTATTTTCTCTCATGCCAACTCATACATACCAAAACCATGGAAGAGGGGGGGTCCCCTCTTCATGTTAGTGAAGGGCTGGGTTAAACTAGTTATATATGTGAGCTTATGCAACAACTTAGCATGATCCCAAAAGGGACTGGATCACATTAAAACTCCGTAGTTAAGCGTGCTCGGGTTGGAATAATACTAGGATGGGTGACCTCCCCTGGGGAGTAATGGACTCTAAGGGTATGGAATGATACATGAGACCTAAATAAGGCAATTGATAGACCCTAAGGGTAGGGGATGACAAAGGTAATCTATTTATGGTAGGTTTGGACTTAAGGAGGAAACTGACACTAGGTGATCTAATTTATGGCAGGTTTGGACTCTAAGGAGGAAACTAATACTAGGTGATCTATTTATGGCAGGTTTGGACTCCAAGGGGGGAATGACATAGGGTGATCTATTTATGGTAGGTTTACACTCTAAGGGGAAAACTAACACTAGGTCATCTATTTATGGTAGGTTTGGACTCTAAGGGGGAAATGACATTAGGTGATCTATTTGTGACAGGTTTTGACTCTAAGGATAAGCTGACAATGGAGATGGTCCTAATATGGTAGATTTGGGCTCTAGGGATGTCAAGTTATGGTGATGACAATGGGATTGGTCCCACATATTACCTTTTGCTCCACTTCTTCTTTTAGTCTTGAGAGAGTTTGACTTGGAGAAAAGGTGGCAAAATGGGGTGCTTACACATGGTTAGGCTATAACATCCCATGATTGGAAACCCTTGCCAATAGGGGTTTAGGTATTGGCATAATCTTATATACAAAAAGTCCTCTAGTGTTTTTATAACGAAACATAGGGATGATGTTTGTTTTAAGTGCTCTTCCTGATGGACTAGAATTTTACCTAGAGAAGTGTGTCAAGGCTTAGGATTGGATGTCAGGACGAAGTCTATCTTGGGGGAATACTGGTAGGTACCTTGGTGTAACCTTGGTCTCATTATCTTCATTCTTTAGGTGATGGTTCACATGGAGAGTGAACAATTTTGGATCATTCACCTCACCCGTGCTTGATAGTTCATGCTTGTATTTGGTGTGTCTCAATATAGTACATGCTTGTTCATAGACCATAACCACTAATAATGTCAGTGAAGTTAGGGCTGTACTCATCAGCGCCTCGTACGGATTTGACAGCTTCACCGTACAAGGACCCGGGCTGAGACCATATAGATAGATCACCATAAGTCTCAGGAGGGGTCATCCCCGTGGTAGGAAACACGTCCCAGTTCCTTACCTCCAATTACCCGGCGTCACTCCTTACCTCTGACCCCTGGGGCAGAGGTGGTGGGGGTATCTGGGTCAGCATAGCCCATAGCGTAGCCAGAAGCAAAGCACGAGTAACATCATTAGTAGATACAGTAGTTGATCCATCGCCAGTGGCGTGAGAAGCATATCCTGTTACAGGTGAAGATCCAGATGCGGCTTTCTTTGTTCTCATGGCAGAGTGAGTTGTCCATAGTGTCCGCCAATAGAGCCGACTTTTAGTGAAGATCCGCTCATGCTGCATGAGGGGCGGCAAAAGGCGGCTTTGCTCATGAGTTAGCGGTCAAGCGGAAAAGGACCTGCTGGCTTCTTTTCTTTCCCTACCTAAAGGCAGCCTTGCTCGCAGCTCGCAGACAGAGGAAGGGTGAAGTTAAAATAAGAGCGCGTTAGTGATCTACGACCAACCTTTTCTTGCTGCTGATCTACGACCACCGTTATATCGGGTGGTCTATGATCAGCTTTTCTTGCTTGGCGCGCCATTCCTTCTGTTTCGCTCAATCTCCATCACAGGCCGCTCTGTCATTGTCTGATTTTTGGTTATATGAAAACAAACAACACTCGATCTGATGTATCTACTTGTCGTCGTCTCCTCCATGAGCGTAGATTGATAGAGATGGCTTTTGTGCCGGTCAATCTGTATCCCATTCTTCTGGTAAATAGACGGGGGCTTCTTCGTATAGAAATCCAGATCGACATATGCTTGCTTCGAATAAAAAGATCGATATGCGTATAGACAGAAAGAGATGGATATAGTTGCCTGTATCTAAACCAAATAAGGACATTATGTGCTTGTGTGTGCTGATTTCCTCACCGAGCATGTGGTTTGCTCACCCTTTCGTTCGAACATATTTTTTGATTGTGTTACATGTATTGTTGATATTCCTTGTATTGCTGCTATATCAGAAGATGAAGTTTCTGATGATGAGTCACATGGTTCCACATGCGAGTGTGAAGATTATCTCCGTGGATAGGGACAAGATTTTAGTTTTACTTGTTTAATTAGCTTGGTCAGTTATTGAATGTATTCGGTCAAATGTGACCCATGATAGCTAGGCTAGTGCCTTGCTTATGTGTTAGCTTTACTTTTATATCATGGTTTTCAGATACATAAACTTTTAATATGTTATTATCATAATATCTCTCAGCTTCAGTTTTAACGAAAGTGATTCTGCCATGTAAGTTATTTACTTTGATTTGATCTTTAATTGTGGATGTGAGTGGATGGTTGGTTTGTGAGATTGCACAATAAATGTGATCCTGATTATGGATATACTTGCACTGTAAGGAATCTGGTCATACCAAAACAACGTCGATTTTAGGGTGTGGCAGAACTTGGTTCAAAACATGTTTGCTCTGTAAAATGCTAAAAAAAAAAAAAAGAACTCATCTCTTACATAAACAATATCGAGTCAGACTTAAGCTGAGTTAAGACTAATTAAAAGCTTATAAGAAAATCATAACTAAGCATCTATTGTATGAGATCAAGTGCAAAAACTGTAAACAAGAGCAAAATACACAAAAATGCATAATATCACGATTTTATTAAATAAAATGTTTTGTACAAATAGACCATAACCCGATCTATTACTCGACAAACACAATAAGAACTAATGAATGAGAAAATGCATCAGTAATGATAAACCAAAGAGGAAGACACATGTAAGAAGCCTAGACAGATTGCTACTGGCCACCACTGGTAGAAGTCTCATGACACCTAGTAGCTGCATCTGAACTCTCATTCCTGTCAGTAGGGAAGATAAACCTTGTAGTCATCATAGCACTCCACAACTAATGAATATCATCCTCTATGCGATCAAAGCGTCTCTGCATTGTCGTGTTGAGATCCCTAACCGTAGGCTCTGGTACTGTAGGTACCAAGCTAGGAACCTCTACATGAGCAAATTACTACTCTCCAACCTCTGTTGGAGCAATGTCCACTTACTGATCATCATCCTCACTATCATCATTAGTGGAATCTACAAGAAAATCCTCTGCCTCACCACCCTCTGCAGCCATCGCCTCTACGTACCTCCGAAGGCCACATAATTGAAAGCTGGTCGAGGTCTAGCCTCGAGCTCATCGTCGTTAAGAACAACATTCTTAACATCCTGTAGATCCTTCATGTGTCCCATCACATGCCAACCAAAGTCTGAGTGGACCAAGTGTTCTACTCGCTCCTCACTCATGATATCTACCCCTACTTGTCTGAATAGATGAGTAAGTATCTTACCATACAGATAGTTCCCTAACCAAGGACATTGTGCAGCTACTATCGTCGTCTTCATAAGAATATAAGGTAGGCAGATCTGATGACGAGTAGCAATGCAGTAAGTCACATACTCGTTGAAGTAGGCAATCGCATCCCAATGACCACTCCTCGAAAGGATGTTATGCTGGACGATCCTTCTATAGACATGCGGGCAAGGTCTTTAAAATGCCTTCCTACATGGCGTGCCATGTGTGAGGACAATGGAGGATTTTTTTTTTATTCCCTTGGGTTTTCCTAAGGAAAAATGTGGATCATCGGATTTTGCCTTTAATCTTGTCCACCCATGCCGATAGATTTTGTGATGAATGTTCCTTAGCTAAACATACACGATCCTCCTTTCCCTCTAGTACGTCTAAAACCATGTTTAATTTAAACTTCTAAATTGTGATATATGGGGTCCCTATTCGACTCCATCATATGCTGGTTGCAATTACTTTCTCAGTATTGTAGATGATTACTCACGTACTACATGGATATTTTTGATGAAATTTAAATCTGAAACTTTCATCATTTTGTCTCAATTTTTTTCTATGGTGACCACTCAATTTTTGGCTACTGTGAAGTATCTTAGAACTAACAATGGGTCAGAATTTCTTTCTTCTTCTTTACAAACTCCCTTTCATACTCTTGGTATAAGTCATTAGCTCACTTATGTCTATAATCCTCAACAAAATGGTATAGTAGAAAGAAAACACCATCCCCTTCTTCAAGTTGCCATGTCATTAAGGTTTAAAGCTCATTTGCCATTGAAATTCTGGGAAGAGTGTGTCCTCACCGCGTGTTATATTATAAATCGTCTGCCAACTCCTATGCTATTTGGGAAGTTTTCCTATGAGACGCTTTTCAATAAAGTTCCTACTTATAATCATTTGAGAACCTTTGGCTCTCTTTGTTATGCATGGAATCATTCACCTCACTGAGATAAGTTTTCTCCCAGGTCCACTCCATGTATTTTTGTAGGCTACCTTGCAAACCAAAAAGGATATAAAGTTTATGATCTATCATTTCATACCATTTTCACAAGTAGAGACATTCAATTTTTTGAACATATTTTCCCTTTTAAACATCACTTTGTTATTACTATTCATGTTTCTGACTCTTCTCAATCATCTCTCATTCCTCAACCACTTTCTTCAACATTTGATCATGAATTTTCATTACCTTTTTTTTTTTTTTTTTGGTAAAATTTTTCATTACCTGTTTTAACACAAATATCTAATTCTTTTAATTTGGTTCCTCTCTCACTGTGTTCTTCAGTCTCGGGTTCCCATATACTTATCACGACTATAGATACAGGAACAAATATTTCACCTGTCCCTGTACCTCATGTCCTTGAACCTATTACCGCACCTCATGTCCTTGAACCTGTCTCTGGTTCCTATATACCTCCTGCCCCTCGCTGTTCCACTTGGGTTTCTAAAGCTAACACTCAACTGAGAGACTATGTGTGTAGTTCGGCTATACAACAGTACCCGACAACATCATCTTCTTCCCCATTAGGTACTATATATATCCTATTCAGAATCACCTTGGTTTTCTTTCCAATCCTTCTTATAAAGTTCTTATTTCCAATCTTTGTTCTAAAATTGAACCAAGAACTTATAACCAAGCCAGTATATTCCTTAAATGGAGAAAAACTATGGTTGAAGAAATGGTTGCTTTAGTTGATAATCACACATGGACTGTTGGGCCTTTACCCTTGGGTAAACTGGCCATTGGATGCAAGTGGATTTACAAAATCAAAAGACATGCCGATGGTAAAATTGAACGATGTAAGGCCCGCTTAGTGGCCAAGGGCTTCACCCAATTGGAAAGTCTAGACTTTCATGAGACCTTTGCCCCAATGGAAAAATTAGTGACTGTAAGGTCTCTTTCCAGTCACTAATTGCACTTGCCGCATATAATCAGTGGCCTCTTTACCAACTTGACATGAAAAACGCCTTTCTTCACGGTGACCTTGATGAGGAAGTATTTATGAATCCTCCACCTGGCTATACTGTTGAGGGGCCACCATTGAGTTCTGGTATGTTTTATCATCTTAAAAAAATCTTTGTATGGGCTTAAGCAAGCACCCGCCAATGGAATAGAAGTTTGTATCTACTTTAGTACAAATGGGCTTCTCTCAATCATTAGTTGATGACTCACTGTTTACATATCATAATGGGCTTACCTTTACTACCCTTTTGGTATATGTCGATGACATAATCATCACCGGCACCGATGAAGCTTGTATTTTCACGACCAAGGCCAGTTTACATAAATATTTTCAAATTAAAGATTTGGGAAATCTTACCTATTTTCTAGGAATTGAGGTTGTTCCTACATCGGATGGTATACTTCTAACTCAACAAAAATATGGATTGGACATTTTAAAGGATTCTAGTCTTATGGTTAGTAAAAGTAGCTCTTTTCCAATGGACCAGAATCTTAAGCTCGATAATGAAATTGACCCATTATTAGCAGATCCAACAATGTATCGACGATTAGGTGGGCTACTAATCTACCTCACTGTGACAAGACCGGATTTTTGTTTTCCTGTTCATGTATTAAGCCAGTTTATGCATGCTCCTTGTGAACCCCATCTTCAGGCAGCCACTTGAGTAATTCGATATGTAAAAGGGTCTTTTCTCTTGGGCTTCATATGGCCCATAATGTTACACCCCAAATTATAGACTATTGTAATTCAGATTGGGCTGGGTGCCCATTTACTAGAAGATCAACGACTGGTTATATTGTATTCTTCGGATCCAGTCTCATTTTGTGGAAGACCAAGAAACAACACACAGTGTCTCGTTCTTTTGCTCAAGTGGAATATCGAGCACTTGCTATGCTCTCATGTGAACTCTCATGGTTGAAATCCTTATTCAAAGATTTGGGTTTTTTACATCCATTCCCAATATCGGTCTACTATGATAACCAAGCAGCACTCCATATCTCGGCTAATCCAGTATTTCATGAGCGTACCAAATACATAGAGTTCAATTGCCATTTTATTAGAGAGAATTCAACAGAAAATGATTCAACCAGTTCATATTCGCTCAAAGTATCAATGAGCCGATTTATTGACGAAAGCCTGGGGACAAGGCCTACTTTCATTTCTGATTACCAAGCTTGGACTTAGGCTTTCACCCTCGTCAACTTGAGGGGGCATATTAGACATAACTTATTTATATTTTATTAGTCGATGTTATATTACAATTGTAACCATACTTGTCAAACACTCTAAATATGAGTGTCATGTACTTCATAAGTAAAATATGAAATCACATTCAAATCGGATCTGGTTTTTTACTTGTCAGACACTCTAAATATGAGTGTCGTGTACTTCGTAAGTAAAATATGAAATCCAAGAGACCTGAATCAAATAGATTCAACCACTTGATTCAAAGATGGGACCTAGGTGTTACTTAGTTTTGTTTGTTTTGTAGTAAGGGGAGCATGATCACCCTACCTTATGGTTTATGGTTTTTGGCTTTTTAGTCTAGTTCTATATGTTGTTAGTCATCCATTAGGGTCCCCCCCCCTCTTGCGTGATTGTTTGTGGTCTCTTTCTCCGGTTCAATAAAATATCTATTTATCTAAAAAAAAAACATTCAAATCTGATCTAGTTTCCTTGTCTGGTTTCATTTGACATTTCCTCTTTTTTTTTTTTTTTTGAAATTTGACATGTTAAAAATCCTACTGCCTGATTTGTAAAAGAAACTTTCGTCATATGTAAAAAGGATGTTTGATTGAATTAAAATTTGAAATTTACCATGTGATTAATCAAAAGCATAACTTTTATATTCAATAATCAGAATCAACGCATCATAGACTTCACAAGAAAAACCTTGTGACATTTAGAAAAAGTAACTAAAATTTGGACAATTATAAATGAGCGTAGAGATTTTCCCTGGATATCCCTCACTACCAAAGAACAGATGACACGTATTTTACCACCCTGAAAAATGCAGGGCATCGAGTCTGACAAGATTTCCTTACTCCATGCATTATAAAGCCTACTTGCGTGGTTCATCTCTGGATAGTGAGACTGCCCATCTCTGTTTTGGTTTCATTCTCAGTTACTGGCGTTTCCTCTTTTTTGTTTCTGCAACTTCTAAGCATTTTCTAGTTCTTTCTAAATTCTTCTTGGGGATTAACAATGGCGACTGTTGTCGTACAATATACAACGGTTTCCGAGAAGGTTAATGACACAGAGAATGGTTGTTGCAGCAAGGGACCAGGATATGCATCTCCTATCGAAGCCATGTCTGGTCCTAAAGAATCTATTGTGTATGTGACTTGTATTTATTCAGGTATCCGTCTCTTTATTATTCTATTCAAATGAGTGTAAGAACTGTGTATGTAGTTGTAATTAGGCATTTCTTTTCTATGTTGGGTTCAAAAATTAGTATCCTTCTTCTTGATTGAAGAGCATGCAGATCTAAGCTAATATTTGTTAAGAAACTCTTCTTGAGTTTCAGTGTTCTCAGGAAGAAAAAGCATCAGAAACAACTGGTTTCTGCTTAGCTCTGAGGATAAATTTCATACGCTTATCATCCTTTGTAATCGGGTTGGATATCTGTGCGGAAATTCATATTTTGAAAAGGGTTTGTTGAGGAGATGTGATTAGGGAGCTTTCTTTGATTATGTTGTCTAGTTAATGAAATAATTCATTTAGAATTCTGGTGGTTTTTGGTCATTGTTTATTGATCCGCAGCACTGCTTCGTCAAAGTTTTCAATGAACCACTGTGGTTGATAAGTGTTGCGTTGTACTGACTAATCTCCAGACTGTTGGCTAAGTAGACTCTTGTTAAACATTTATTGTTATATACTTGGCGGCCCGGATGGATGGCCAGCCGCCACCTGGTTCTTGAGTGGATCCGAGTTTTTCATCCGAATCGATACCTCTATAGGCTCAGTTTGTCGGCTCGAGTGTCGGCTCGGATGAAGAGCCAAGTGGCGGCCATCCATCCGGACTGCTAACTCTCCCGCCCAAACTCAGGCGGGAGAAGAATTTGTAGTTTACTTAAAGAACAAACGCCCTTTAATACAACCGTCCCTTATTTTTAAGGGTGTTAGGGCTGTTTGATAAAACTTCAACTCTGGGATTTTTATTTCTGGTTCAAATTTCTACTCCAACTTCAAAAGGATTCAAGAGTACGAGGGAGTAGAAATATGTTTGTTAACCTAATTTAGTCATAGACTCTAGAGTAGTGGTGGGGAGTGGCGGATGGTGACACTAGTGGTGAGTGGTGATGGTTGGTGACGGTGGTGGTGGGTGAGAGGTGGTGGTGAAGGGTGGCGGTGGGTGGATGGTGGTGGTGGATGGTGGGTGATAGTTGGTGGTGGTGGTGGCGGTGGTTGGTGGCTGGTGGTGGTGGCGATGGTAGGTGGCGGTGGGCGGTAGTGGATAATGGTGGCGGTGGTGGGTGGTTGGTGGTGGTGGCGACGGGGGGTGGTTGTGGTGGCAGTGGTGGTGGGTGATAGTTGGTGGTGGTGGTGGGTGGTGGTGGTGGTGGTTGGTGGGGGGGGGGGGGGGGTGGCGGTGGGTGGTGATTGAGGATGGTGGTGGTGGCGGTGGCGGTGGGTGGTAGTGGATGGTGGTGGCAGTGGTGGGTGGTTGGTGGTGGTGGCGACGAGGGGTGGTGGTGGTGGGTGATAGTTGGTGGTGGTGGCGGTGGTTGGTGGCCGGTGGTTGGTGGTGGTGGCGGTGGTTGGTGGCCGGTGGTTGGTGGTGGTGGCGATGGTAGGTAGCGGTGGGTGGTGATTGAGGATGGTGGTGGTGGGTAGTGGTGGTGGTGGGTGGTGGCGGTGTGGTGTTGGTGGTGGTGATGGCGGTAGTGGGTGGTGGAGGGTGGTGGCAGTGGCGGTGGTGGGTGGTGGGTGGTGGGTTGTGGTGTTGGTGGTGGTAGTTGGTGGTAGTAGTGGTGTGGGGTGATTTTTACTCTAAAATTGTGTTCTGAAGTCGAAAAGCATCTATTTGATGTTCTAAAAAATTAGATTTTAGAGCTCATTTGAAACCGGTTCACTCATAGATTCTCCAGAAGTCCGAATCAGACTACCAAACAGGCTTCTACTCCATTTATACTCCAGAATTCATAATCCAACTTCTAGAGTGTTACCAAACACCTCCTTAGAATTAATTTTTTCATTCATAATTCTACCCCTGAACATTTTCTTATATAAAAACCGATCTTTACCAAATTCTGAACATCGATGTCAATTTCCAACCAATCAACGATCTTTCCAACGGTTGTGATCTTGCCAAAGGGTGGATTCCCAAGCCCACGCTCCAGATCTTGGATCAACTACTCTAATACCACAAAAATGGCTTTCTGCCCTCATTCCCAGTCGCCGGAAGAAAGAGAGAGCGCTAGGTGAAAAACAAAACTTTGAATTTTTGAGATAATCACGAAAAGCAGGAAATTTGAAAGAACATATTATCTGTTAGGACTCACTTGAAAATTCTCAAGAAATTCAATTGTTAAAGTAGATTTTTTAAGGAAATATATTCAACCCCAATGCAACGCAAACCTCCATTGGAGTCCCTCCCATGCTTCCCGAGGGCATATTGTATTCTGGAAATTTGCCGGATTGGGTCGAAAACAAGTGGACTGAAACCATAGGGTTTGAAGTTTAGGGCGTTTTGAATTGTTGAATCCATGGATTGAAGGAGTTGAAATAATTAGAGGATCGATCAATTTTTGTAGGGTTTTTGCTTCATATCGATTCATTTGGAAATAAGATTTCCATCGGAGAAAACAAATAAACAAAAACCCTAAATTCAGAATCAATGACACCAAATGAAGTGGAATACCTTCACCGAGCTAGAAAAGAAATTTCCTCAATCAAAACTTGATATCTGCTCCTTCAGTCCAATTGAAGGTAATAAAAAAATCTCCTTCGCCTACACTCCATAAACAGGTAGACGAAGGGCAAGCCCCAAAAATCCTTAGAAAACGCGGAACAGAGACCAAGACCAATACGCCGTTCCGGAACTCTTAAGAGGGACGATAAACATACATCCTCCATGGTCTAGAAAACAAAGCAGCAAAAATTATAGATCCTATCATCACGCGGTGCACTGAGAGCTTTCTTCAAATTCTCCCTTTTGATGGCGGATGATGCCTTTAGAAAAACCCGAAATTGCAAGACACGGCGAGATGAATAGTAGCAAACCTAGGTCAGAGGAACACCACAAAATTTCTGCTTATGGACGATGATTTATTAACGACGAGTCTCTGATTCTTCAGATAATCACAAGCTCCCCGATAGATTTCTTTCTTTCTCGCACTTGTACCGTCAAAAGCAATAACAATTGAAACGTTTTGACCAGCAGAAGACCTAATCAGTAGTTGTAGAGCCTTGAAAAAAAATCTCCCTGCTTAATGTTTTTCTCTGTTATATACCATTTCTCCCCACGAAGAGATGTAGAGACTGCGGATCCACATCCCCTCCCCTAAGAGAATCTGGAGGAGACGGGGAACCCCATTGGATGGATGATCCTTGGGGCTCGAGTGAATCCAACTCTCCATCCGAGTTGACACCAGCCGACAAGCTAAGCCGATAAGGGATGTCGACTAAGATGAAGGGTTCAGATTCACCCGAGTCCCAAGTGTCATCCATCCAATGGGGGTGCCACCTCTCCTCTAGCTTGGAGGAGAGGATTTGGAGGAGAGGATTTGAATCCAGACACTGCAACTTCAGAAACACAAGCAAAGTTGTAATTGTTTTGAATATTTTATTGATCCAGTTTTTATACACGATCATGTATATACAATACATGTGATCTTATTTCGATGGCGATCTTATTTCAGTTTTCACCGTGATCTAATTTTGATGGTGACCTTATTTCAGTTTTGCGTCTTGAATTTTTTGTTCAATTCCGATATGATTCTGGCAGAGGGCTTTGTGGGTTTGACTTGGAGTGAGGTTACAACTACTTAGGACGATCAAGTAATCGCTATTGATTTCTAGGTTCGAGAGGAGCTTAAAAACTAACCTATTAAGGGGGTCAGCTTGGTCATTACAAAAATATTGACCTCTCACCGGTAGTATCTAAAGGAATATATCTAACGACATAGGTCTACTTGTATAAATAGTGCTTCTAAGAGAGGTATTTGTCTTTTATTGAAAAGGAGACAAGAATACTTTTTCCTAAATAGTATTATTTTAATTTGTCCTTAGCTTAGATTTAGTGTAGGTGTCAAAGAATATAAATACATGTGTCCTTCAATTTTTTCCCCTAATGAAAGACTCTTTCAATTCCCATCTCTCTCTCCATTAGCATTTGACAACTCGTTCCGATTTGGAGACGTTGTGCATGATTTGATAATTGATATCAATTGAAACATGAAATTGGAAACCTCATATTTGTTACCCTATTTTTCCTTGGCTTTTAGAACGGGTTTTGAATTAATGGGTGCAATATTTTATGATTTGTGGGATCTTTGCAGTCAAGCCATTCTATTATTGTTTAACCTTTTTGGGTGGAGATTTGTGATGTACAAACTTAACGGGTCCACAAGAATAAGGAGCTGCATGCTTAAAAGATTCTCATTTATCAGTTCATAATTTATTTTACCAAAAAAAAAAAAAAAAGAATAAAAAAATGATTATCAATTTTATTTTTTATGTAGATTATCATGGTTTATGTCATCCATAAAATCAATTATGAAACCAGAGTAGAATTTTGTTATAATGTTTTCTTCTGTTATGATTGCCCTCAAAATTCCCTTACTTTCCTGGTATCACCCTTTGGAAAACATTCCAACTTACATGCTGTGCTGCAGTGGACTGGCCCATGGCTGATCTGATCCGGATTGGCCGATCGGATCCCTAAATCCCTCCTCTAAGCTATTCATCCACCTACTCCTGACTGATGATGAATTGGCTTTTACCTGTGTGACTTTTATCACTCATTATTTATGCTCAATATAACAATTATTTGCGTTTTTTCTTTTTACAGTTTGATGTTGCGAGTTGTAATTATGAACTTATTATATGTATAGGAACAGGAAGAGAGAAGCCTGACTACTTGGCTACAGTGGATGTAGATCCAAGTTCACCTACTTATTCAAATGTTATCCACAGGCTGCCTATGCCTTACTTACATGATGAACTCCATGATTCTGGTTGGAATGCCTGCAGTTCTTGCCATGGAGATCCAACAGCCAACCGTCGTTTTCTGGTCCTACCATCATTGGTGTAAGAAACTTGATTTTTATATTGCAGTAGAGAGAAATTTTTAGACCCAAAAATAAGTTGAAACGTACTCATGTTACTCCTGGGACACAATGTTTTTGGATCTGTAACTCATACATAAGACGTAGAGTGTAATCTTGCAGACTATGTTGTATATCATACAAACACAGATACAATAAACCTCCAGAATAGGTAAATCCATAATAAACAAATTAATTGGATTCAAGAGGCAATTAATCAAGGCCCCAAAAGCAAGAACCACACCATGGAACCTTGGGTCTATTCCTTGAAATTCTAAACTTTGTGTTGTGCACCTAGTGATTTATCAGAACTTGTTTGCTATAAATTTTCCTGTAACTTTGATGTGCCATGCTCCTACTTTTTCTAAGAAATTTTTACCATATAAAGGGAGAAAATATTGGAAAAAGAAGAGGGAAAGAAAGTTCTGTTTGTTCTTATGTATCTCCAGTTAAACTGATAAAAAAATATTACAAGTTTCATGCAGAACCAAAACACCAGCAGCGGATGTGTCCTGGCTAGTCAATCCTTAAAAGCTACTTAGTCCAATCATATAATTTGACTGTTAAGAAAGTCAATGTGTCTATACCTATGTGTGGACTTAAATCGTCTCCCGCACGCCAGCCTTCCAGCCCATCAGATGATGGGCTGGAATGTACTGACACGTATACCGATGCATTCTAGCCCGTCAGATGACGGGCTGGAGGGCTGGTGCGTGGGAGATGATTTTTTTGCACCTATGTGTACCTATGTGGATATCCATAATAAAGTAAAGAATAAAAAAGAAAGAGCTTCTTACGAACCCCAAAATCTTAAGTACTAAAAGAAAATCACGGAAGCAGTTTTACAATTATTTTTATTTATTGCAATGTCAAGGTGATAGCTCAGTTGGCAAAAAAACTGATACTTCAAAATGAAGAGGCCATGAGTTCAATTCTCTCCGAGGTTCTATCTACTTACAAAATAATAATAATAATAAATAAAATAAAAAATAAAAAATTTAGAGAATCAGTCATTTGCTATTAAATATTAGACCAATTTGTTTGCTCTATTTTCGCTAGTCCAGTTTCTGCCTCTGATCATATCCATGAGATTTTCTTTTGTTTACATTTTATCTTTTCTGGAATATTTGCTGTCTTTTAATATCTTGATGAGTTGTGAAGGCAGAAAGTTGAAGTATCCTTTCTGCTTTACCAGTTGGAAATATGGCCTCTTCAATTGACAACGATTATAATCTTCCATGGAATTTGAACCATTGCATGTCAATTCTTTCTTAAAGTTCAGGTCGCATATATGCAATTGACACGAAGAATCCAAGGGCTCCGTCTTTGCACAAAGTTGTTGAGGCTGAAGAGATTGTGGCGAAGACTGGATTAGCATATCCCCACACTTCCCACTGCCTTGCAACTGGAGATATGTTGGTGTCTTGCCTTGGAGATAAAGATGGAAATGCTGAGGGGAATGGGTTTCTTCTTCTTGACTCAGATTTCAATGTCAAGGGGAGGTAAGAAGCCTATATCATTTAATTCTGCACCATTCAATTATATGTACGTACTACAGATGGTTGTGCTTTCGCTGTTTAATTGCATATTCACCTTGATTTTCTTACCGCATAATTCCTTCCCCACAAACCAGGTGGGAGAAACCAGGCCATAGTCCACTCTTTGGAAGTGATTTCTGGTACCAGCCACGCCATGGGACTATGATAAGCTCTTCTTTTGGTGCTCCGTCTGCTTTCACAAAAGGATTCAATCTTCAGCATGTTTCAGATGGTCTGTATGGAAGTCATTTACATGTATACAGCTGGCCTGACGGTGAACTAAAACAAACCATGGATCTTGGCAATACAGGGCTAATACCATTGGAGGTGAACACTAGAAAGTAGAAACATCATTTACTGCCTCTTCTTATTCTCTAAGAGATTTTGATGCCATTTTATTTTAAGTTTCCATCTATTGGGATGAAATATATCAAGTGAGTTACATGAATCAGTTCTCACATTTGCAGACCAGGTTCTTGCATGATCCTTCAAAAGATACAGGATTTGTGGGGTGTGCTTTATCAAGCAACATGGTCAGATTTTTTAAGAATGCAGATGGATCATGGGATCATGAGGTGTGCAGATTATTTGTAGCCTTACAGTGCATGTTTTAGTAATTTTGGATGTAATTACCGACATCCCTTTTCTGATATTCGTTTGCAGGTTGTGATTTCTGTGCAACCATTGAAGGTGAAGAACTGGATTCTTCCAGAAATGCCTGGGTTTATAACAAATATTCTGATATCTCTTGATGATCGTTTCCTCTATTTTGTGAACTGGCTTCATGGGGATGTCAGGCAATATAACATTGCGGATCCTAAGAAACCCGTATTAACAGGCCAAGTGTGGGTTGGGGGACTAGTTCAAAAGGGTAGCCCTATTGTGGTTGTAACAGAAGACGAGGCAGAGCAACAATTTGATGTCCCAGAAATCCAGGTTTGCACCCACTTGTCCCATGAAGTTTTCCCGGTCTCTCATGTTCTACTGTACCATCCCTACATTCTGTTGCTGGGGATCCTTGATCTACCGTTCTCTCTGTTCCAAAATTGAAGAGCAAGAGTACCAACCATGTTTCTCTACAACTTGTATAGGATAACAAGGAAGATGATTCACACACACACATACACACACACACGCACACAAAAAAGCCACGATATGGTTGCTGGGTGGTTGGAGTCGTTGGACTGGGGTCAGTCCAAGTCTTGGGCATTTTTGCACAGAACAGCTGCCCTCGGATTTAAATCCATGTCTTCATGCTGGCAGCTTGAGCCTTTTACCATCACACCAAGCGATAGCTTCCAACAGCATACATACAAACAGGAACCCCAGTGATTTGGTTACCAACTGATGGTGGGATATATTATAGTAGTTTGTGCCAGTAGTATTTCGACTCCATTCGATTCTACCAAAAGCATAATGCAATGATACTAATCGCTTAATGGTGTTAATTTGCTTAGTTTTCTGCAAAATTAAAAGAATGTAGTAGTAGTAGTAGTAGTAATAGTAGTAGACATCATTCCTTTCTTCTTTTCAGGGTCATCGTCTGAGGGGAGGACCTCAAATGTTCCAATTAAGTTTAGATGGAAAGCGGCTTTATGTTACCAACTCACTCTTTGGTGCATGGGATCGCCAGTTCTACCCAGAAATAGTAGAGAAAGGTTCACACATGTTACAGATCGACATTGACACGGAGAAAGGAGGCCTAGCAATAAACCCGAATTTCTTTGTGGACTTCGGAGCTGAGCCTGAAGGGCCTTCCCGGGCACATGAGATAAGGTATCCTGGTGGTGACTGCACTTCTGATATATGGATCTAAGGGTTTTGAAGCTGTTCAGAGGAATGGGGTAATTTTATCTTTCAGCATCTTTAAATAAGAGACAAGTCAATGGAAAGGGGTTGACACTTTAGTGATGTTGCATGTTAGTGTAACCTTGTGGGATGAAATCATAGATGTAGTCTGAATATGAGAATAAAATCATGACAATGTTGATTTGGTATGGCTAGTTACTTCATTTAAACGATCATCCTTAATCCATTTTCAATGCGTATTTGACGTCGCTGAAATCGATTAGATATCGATCCGGATCAAGTATGGAGCCAATGATTGAATGATACATGGCTGATATTAATTAAAAATAAAAAAGAAAAAAACAGTTGCCTCCCTTCTATTATGCTTAAATGACCAATGCCCCAAAAATATAAGGAAAAAACAAATATCCGGAATGTCTTATTAATTTAAAAGCCTATTAATGTTAAAAAACAATTACTAATAGATTCCGTAAATTCCCGCAAACCCTGGCTTCCTTCCCCACATCGATCGATCCATAAGCCTCCCTTCAGACTGAGCCACTATAAACCGCAGGCCAACCAACGCTGCAACCAATAAGCCCCCACCCCATCGGCCATTGCTGTCGAAATCGTACCAGCCGAAAAGCGATAAGAGCTTCTACGATGACCCTCCGACAAAGACCCAATCGGCAAAAGTAGCAAGTACCAGCCAGTGGACATTCCATGGCTGAATATTCCGCCAAAACCTCTTAAAACTAAATTTACGCCGCCGGGAGGTGCCAGTGGTGGTCAGTTTGCAAGAGTTCTGGATACGGTGGTGCAGGCAGTAGTGAACAGGCCAAAGAAATCGAGGACCAAGAAACAGAAAGAGGAGGTGTTGGTGATAATCGGGACAGATATTTCGAGAGACGAGTTTGTGAAGTTTGACGTGTTTCTTAACGAAGACGATGATACGGCATTAGGCCCTGATAAAACTGAGTTTGTAGGGAGCTTCGTGAACGTCAAACACAAGCAGCCTGCTGGGATGAAAATGAAAATGAAGAAATTTTCGACGACCGCGAGATTTGTGATAACGAAATATATTGGACGAATTGGGGTCTGATGACGATGATTCAGTGTTAGTAACTCTGGTCCCAAGAACAGGGACATATGTTGTTATCGGAGGCTTGAAAATAGAGCTCCTCTCTTAAGTCAACTACCCACCAGCAACCTTACCTCCCTGTATGAGAGGCAAAGGCGGACCAGATAATTCTGGCTGCAATTACAAGGGCGTGAGACAGAGGACTTAGGAAAATGGATCGCCGACATTCGTGAATCCAACAAGGGGAAAGATAGAGAAAGAGGAGAAGAAATGCGAAAATGTAGCAGAGGAATTATAGAATTGGGTTTAAAATACAATGTTTTAAATGCCGACATGAGAATATGTTTTTGTTCCATCTCCTTCCAGCTCCTAGAACCTCAAATCACTTCGTCTGAACTTCACCTTCACCGGTGTTCTCTGCTGTTTTTTGCCGACGAAAACCCATTTGGGGCTACGTTACCTGATCCTCTTTGCAAGCTTAATCTCAAAGAGACCTCTGAGTTTGAGATGGCATTTGCGATGGGTAACAACGATGGGGAAAGCAGATGTGTTCTTAAGACTTCTGCTCAGAGGAGAGAAGTGACGGGTTATGTAGCACAGAGGAGACTAGAAGCTCTTCCTGTTAGATTCCTGATGTGTGGGCTTGATCAATTACCTAACCAGTTGTTAAGTGGGAGTTCAATTACTGGTTTGATCGGTTCGAGTCCAGTTCAGTCCTTGGTTAGAGACTACTAACCCGGTTCCATTGTGGGAATGGTTCGGGTTAGGGATTGTATTATAAATACAATGGTTAGGGTCCGCGGCCATTGGTTTTATCTCTGTTGCTCCCATACGCACGAGGCAAAAGGGATCCCAACGAGGTGTGGAAGACTCTAATCGAAGCATTCAAGGCACGAGAAAGCGGTCGGAAATCAATCTACAAAGAAATGGTATGTGTTCTATCATCTCTTTTATTGCCCATTGTATTCTAGTTATACGTGTGGTGGATTCGTTAGGGTTCATGGGAAAACCCATGGGAATAACCCTAACCTGCATTAAAAATTATAAACAATTGGTATCGGAGCCATCCACAAGAGCTAGGATCGTAGGTAATGGACAATTAAAATGGTAGGAATGACCGAATTGAAAAAGGGAGAAATTTTTCTCCAAAATTTTCCCCACAAAGTTTAAAACCCTTCAAAATTTTTTTCGGACCGGTGAAATTCGAAATAAACTATACTAGGTTGTAGAACTCGGAAAAACGAGTCGACCGGTACTAAGCTGGTCGCCGGCGGTGGACGGACGCGCCCCCACGCGCCGCCTGAAAAGGCGCGTGAGATCCACGCGCCGGCAGTTGGATTTAAAAAAAAAAAAAAAAAAGTTTCTAATGGCGCTGAGTCATCGCCGGGTCGACTCGACGCCGGATCGGTAACCCTAACTGGGTTGCGGCTTGCCTGGGCAGAGGCAATCCAGCCCCGGGGCGCCAGGCCAAGACCGACTCAGTCGGGGCTGGCCCAGCCCAGGCCCTGGCCAGCCGGCCCAGACCGGTCGAGACCCAGCCAGGGCTGCCGTGAGCCCGGGCCAAGCCAGCCCGACTGGCGGACCCGCCCGGACCCGAAACCCGGGTTCACGGCCCGGTGGGAGCGACCAGAAAATCCAGGAATACGACCGGATTGACCCGAAGACCCGGACCGATGGGTTGCTCCGAAAACCCGGATTTATGACCCGATGGCTGCCCCGAAAACCCGGGGATCTGGCCCGGATGTACACTTGGTCGAACCGGAAATCGGTTTGGTTTTGGTCAGACCGGTCGGTTCGGTTCTGGTTGCGGTTCGTACCGGTCCAGACTTTTAAGGCCTGTTTGCCTTGTAGTTTTTTGACTGCATTCACAATCCAACTTTAAACTGGATTTGTGGGAGCTAGGAAGGTCGGATTGACCTCCGGTTTGTTCCGTTGGACTTGGTTTTCAATGCTCTTCAATCTGGAATAGATATTATTACATTTTGATACATTGGAAATAGTATTTTTCCTAGTTAATGCTCTTTTAGAGCTCGATTTGTAGTATATCTGCTGATTTTTCTCAATATTCTTGTATCATAATGATTGTTGAACTAAAGTGCATGTTTATTTGAATGTTTAGACTTATAAAGTTGATTTTTGAAAACATTCATGGTTATATATATCCCACTAGAGCTGTATTTTGGAATTTGTTCATATCATGGTAGAACTTGGTAGATCCCACCAAAGTGGTATACCTTGTTTTGTCATGATGTATTCAAATTCAAACGACTGTGTTTGTAAATGCTTTAAAGAATGATAGTGTTCACCTAAGAGTGGCATTGTCCCAGTTTATTCAAATTATGATTTGTACATATTGTGTAAGAATTGGGTGGGACCACTAAAGTGGCAAGCTCAGTTCTATCATGATATGCTCAAATCCAGAACTTATGCATTTATAGACACAGCAAAGAAGGATAGTGCTCACTTAAATGTGACATTATCAAGATTTTCACTTTTGTGGAAGCAGCAAAGAGCGGCATTGTCCACCCAAAGGTGGCAGTGTCAAAGATCATTTAAACTCATGCACATAGATGAAGGATCTTGACTTTAGGAGTTTCATACACCCAAAGGTGGTGGAATTTTGAGAGTCATTATCCCTTCGCAGGTTATGCACAGATAGTAGAAGGACCAGTGCGCTCTTGTCCCAAAGGATAAGGGTGTAGTTTCGGTTGACTCTACACAGATAGTAAGAGGACCAGTGCGCTCTTGTCCCAAAAGGATGAGGGTGTAGTTTCGGTTGACTCTTCAAAGAAAATGGACTTGCATATATATTGTAAGTTTAAATTATCTTATGTGTATGTTTGCATTATATCACACATATTAGAGAATATATAATGATCAAACACCTCATGATGCCTGTTATGGCGGGCCAGTTCTATGAATTGGCATGAAAAAGTGAAAGCTAGTCTAGGAATGCTTAACCTAGTACTCAGCGGAGATTCTATTTTGATCTTTAGGAATATTCAATCCCTAAGATCAGGTAAAAGAAAATTCAAATAAGGAACATTGAAAATAGATGTTCAGAGTGAAATCCAAAGAAATTTTGGTCTTTAAAATGGGTGGAAAGATGTTGTATTCTCAAGGTTGTCTGTACCAGTTTTGATGGTATAGGATGATAATGGTGTGTGAGGAAACACAGATTAGAGCTATTAGCCATCACTAATAAGCTCTAAGATATGTGAATCTCTGTAGGTAACTCATTGGAATATTATAGATGATTCACTTGATTTTCACTTCCTCACCTGAACTACAAAGTTAGATCCTAGTGACCCATAAATCCAGTGGACAGAAGATGAGTTGATTTCCTTTACACTAAGAAAGAAATTTCAAAGAAAAGAGAAAGGAAGGAATGCAAATGTCATGATGTGTGAGCCATACTCTGACAAATACTGTAAGTGAAATGTAGGGTCTTATAAAAAGAAAAACAAATTTTCAAGGAACAAAGAAGAAACTTCGACAAGAAAAATGATTTTATGGAGCTACGGGAACTCGAAGAAACATGTGAAAAAGGTTATAACTGGAAGAAAAGTAGGATCATGAAACTTTCGAGTAAGAAGGTAATGGAGATTGGAGACTTAAGTAATAGAAGTAATCCAAACCTATAAGAGTAGCAAAAACCTTTATTTACTCTCTATAGTTTACTTGGCTATAGAAGTTAGACAGTATATCCTAATTCCATCCTTAGCATAGACATTTAGGACTCTTATCTAATGAAAGACTGTAAAAAGGTTGTAAAGAATAGAATTTTGGAAACCCCTAAAGTTAATGACTTATTTACTTGTAAGGATGTTTAAAGGGAAAATATTTTTTATTAAAGGATTAAAGACTGTTGGATCTGAAGGAGAATGTAAATTGTTAAGGTAGATTGGGTGATATTGATATACTCCCAACAATTTTAGCCAAATGTTTACAAGTGCTAAAACTTATGACTTAGCATCATGTGGATGAGACTCAATAACAAAAGAGTGACAAATAGATGTGATCAAGAGAACTCGAGAGTGTATTAGCTCATTTAGAGTGATCAATTCTGCAGCCTATAGTATTAATAGGGTGCCATGTAAGTTGTTTTTAGTTCAAGTTATCTTCTTGATTGGAACTGTAAAAGTAACGTATTTTCATAACACTCGTGGGAGAATGATTATTTTAGGACATTGAGTTATCATTTTTTGGGATTTTATGCTGATTTTATGCTCTTGTCATGAGCGGTGTACTCATAGGCTCAAATGGATATGTAAGAAAATGTGTGATTCCAGTGGGAGAATTGATTGCTACAAAGTAAAACTTGTAGCGAAGTGGAATCACACAAAGAGAATGAAAAATATAGACTTCAAATCTTTGAGGTCTTAGTTATGCATTTTATTTTGGAGTTGCATCAGATAGATGTAAAGATCGTTTTGATCAAAGCAAATCCGAGAAGAAGGTGTTTATAGGCTTTACCGGAAGGTTTTGAGGTAAAGGAAAAGAAAATCTATTTTGTAGACTTATAAAGTCAATATGTGGATTAAGCAAACATCCGGGTAGTGGTACCTAAAGTTTTACACGAAGTTTGTGATTTGTATCTTCTTAACACTTTGTTGAGATTATCATTGATCATTATGTATATATATAGAGGTCAGTGGGAGAGGATTCATTTCCTAGTCATATATGTTGATGGTTAATCACTGACCAGCAGTGACATGGTTTACCTGTTGAAACCATAGTTTCAATGTCTGATAAATTCGAGATGAAGAATGTGTGAGTAAGTACCTTTGTACTTGACATTGAGTTTCCTCGTGACAGGAAAAATGAAACTCTGGGTTTGTCTCAAAGGGTATACATTATTCATGTTCTTGAATGATTGAATGTACATGCATAACAGTTAAGTTGCAGATGCTTAAATCAGTAAATGAGACAAATTGACAGAGTTATGTTTAAGAAATGATGTTCAAAGAGAGCATCTGAAGTACAAAGCTTGGTGTATGCTCAAGATTATATTTATTCTCACATAGCCTTTGTTTAGAGTGTATTGAAACATTTTTAGTTGGATACTGGTATAGCTCACTAAACAACGAGAATATAAAGGTCATGCGGTACTTGCAGAGGACCAAAGATTATCCACTCATTTGTGGCAGTAGTGACACTCTTGGCTATTGTGATGTAGTGTTTGGTGATTGCATTGGTGGCATGAATCCCATCTCAGATTTATTGTTATGATGGTAGATGTATCCTTTGAGGAAAAATGTAAAGAAGTTTATCCATGCATCACCCTCTTGATAAGGTAAATTTTATAACTATATGTGAAACTAATAAGTAGCATATCTGGTTGAAAAGTTATCTTTCAGACCTAGAAGGTTGTAAGTTTAACTTAGGCCTATTGAGATGTATTGTGACAGCGGTTTGGCTCTGTTGTTCTCAAATAATAATGTGAAATCTAGTAATTCAAAGCATAATAGAAATCGGATTTCAAATCTCTTTAGGTGAGAGAAAAAGGTCAAAGAATTTATATCATTGTAGAGCACATTTGTTAAACATCTTGATTGTAGATTCTCTAACGAAGGTTTTGTCAAGGGGAGTCTTCAAGGGACTGTATGTTTAATATAGAAATAGTTAATTCATTAAATGTGCTTGGTTAGTGGGAGACTTTTTCCACATTGATAATGATTTATTTCATTATGCTTATTTACATTGCCTATAGTTTTGGCATGAATATTTATTACCATGGTTATTTTTATTTCAGCATTCATTTATTGCTATGTTGCATATTCATTGACATGTCATTGACAAAGGCGATATTTAGCCAAATGAACAAGGCGGTATTAAGCCAAATGAACGGGGCGGTATTTAGCCATAGTTCACGGCGGTGTGCCAAAGTACGATATTGACCAAAAGGGTATGTGGCGGTTTGCTACGGTCAATATCAAGGTTTATTGTCTCTGAGGTTTTATCAAGGCAATTAGTACAATATTAACCAAAAGGGTATGTGGCGGTTTGCTACGGTCAATATGAAGGTTTATTGCCTCTGAGGTTTTATCAAGGCAATTAGATCGAAGGTTATTCGATCTGGACCCACATGAAATAATATTTTCATGTATACATGTCTCTAGGCGATTCATATCATTAAGTAGACCCTTGTAAGTAGGCGACGGAAGGTAGTACACCGGATATGTTGGAGTATTTTCCATTTGTTGCTCGACATTGGTAGGCTTGATGAGTGGATCAAAGTTTGATGACGGTTTATTATGTAATAGGATTCCATGGCCACACTTTTCGACGGTGGTTTTGTAATTAATCTAGCCCAAGTGGGAGATTGTTAGATTCCTGATGTGTGGGCTTGATCAATTACCTAACCAGTTGTTAAGTGGGAGTTCAATTACTGGTTTGACCGGTTCAGGTCTGGTTCGTCACTGGTTAGAGACTACTAACCCGGTTCACTGTGGGAATGGTTCTGGGTTAGGGATTGTATTATAAATACAATGGTTAGGGTCCCCGCAGTCATTGGTTTTATCTCTCTGTTGCTCCCATACGCACAGAGGAAAAAGGGATCCCAACGAGGCTGTGGAAGACTCTAATCGAAGCATTCAAGGCACAGGAAACGGTCGAAAATCAATCTACAGCAAATGGTATGTGTTCTATCATCTCTTTTATTGCCCATTGTATTCTAGTTATCTGTGTGGTGGATTCGTTAGGGTTCATGGGAAAACCCATGGGAATAACCCTAACCTGCATTAAAAATTATAACACCTCCAACTCCTGGTAGGCCTGTGTTCAGCTTCAGTGTTGAACCGGAACTTGACCGAGATGGTGGCGGTGGGCAGCTAGAATATGGTTAGTTGGTTGGTTTTTTTTTTTTTTTTTTTTTTTTTTTTTTTTTCTTTCATAAGAGAGTTTATGAGGGTTAATTTGATCATTAAATAAAATTTAAACTCCCATAGTTGATATCTAATGGAATATTCCTAACGGCGTAGGTCTATTTGTATTTTAGTAGTTCATCCTATGGGCAGCCGTCTTTTTTTTCCCAAAAAATAATGAAAAATTTGAAATAATTGATATTAGATTAGGATCGATCATGGCCAAAACTGATACAAATGGGCCAATCTGGCCGATCCGGTAAGGATTGGTAAACTATGGTTGCAGACACAAATGGGCTTCCCTTTCCAGTAATGTAACTTAAAAGTGTGAAAATTCAGATATAGATATGTAATTGCCGTACATTTTCATTGTAGGCTAATATGTCCATTTATAATACTGAATTTGGACAATGATCATAAACATGTGGATGAATTGTAGAACTAGATGTAGAGTTAGTTTTCTACTCAAAACTTACAAAACCTGAAATATAGGGATTTACATTTTGGGCAAACATAGGGATCTACATTAAGGCATTGAACACCCCCCCCCCTCTCTCTCTCTCTCTTTCAATTAGTCAAGTTGTGAATGGTCTCTGGCAAATGCGCAACTTGTCATTCAGAAATTGAAATGCGGTTGAGCGACCAGACGTTGAACGTGAAAATCAACTTTAATATGCCTTGTTCGAGCATGGAATAGTGGGTCTGTGATGAGATATGTAGTCCCCAAATTGTTGCACCAAAGCACTGGAGGACGGGTAACGGGTACATCTAGTTCTTGCAACAAGGACTTGACCCAAACTAATTCCGTTGTGGCATTGACAAGCGCATGATACTCTGTCTTTTTGGAGGACTGGGCTACGATGGCCTGTTTCTAAGCAGATCATGATATTAAATTAGAATCCAAGTATATCAATACACCCAGCCTAGTCTGTATCAGTAAAAGCTTGTAGAGTGTCTATCACCAATACACCTTGCTCAATCTGCATCACTAAAAGCTTGGAGCCGATTGGACAAATGCCGAGTGATGAGTAAGCCATTATCAATGGTTGATTTAAGATAGTGCCAAATCTATTTCACAACTCCAACGGTGCTCCGATATTGTCTTGGATCCGATAGAGGAGGTTCGATGGCCTGAGAGAGTCGGAAGATGTGGCCATGGGCGTGTGGACAAGCTTTGTGCTTTCCTTTCTAGTATTTTTTAAGTAAATCCTAGAGACAGGATGTGATTCCCAGATTGACACTGAGAAGGGGGGGGTGAATCAGTGACCACTAAAATTCCTCCCAACTTTGTGAAGTCTGCCCACCCAAAAACACACACTGCTTCCAAGAGCTGTCTGTTAACACTTGCTGCCTTGAGCTGACTATGGTAGTTATTCAAACATTTATCCTGTTAACACATTTCGTGTAACACACTATGCCACACACCTACAGGTATCCATACCAAAGGCTTGGCCTACCAAGTGTGTACACCCAGACCTGCAACCCCACACACTTCAAATGCACAACACAAGCAAACACATCCACATCCACAGATACACTATGTAATGTGGTTCACCTATCACATATTGTGATGGCTACTCCACGGGGCAATACCCTAACCAGGGTTTCGTATTATACCCAATACACTACTTCAATGTTATGGTTGCACCTACAACCCAGATGCTACAAGACCGACCACATTCGCAACTGCAACTGAGTCCTAGGCAACAACCCTCAATCCTGTCAAGCCCCCAACTTGACAGGTTACAAAGATTTTGATAATGAATGATTACAAACCCTTCCCGTATAGCATTGGTTTAAACAAATAGGGTCTGCGAGTGTGATTACCTTCCCAGTGTGATCACGACATGTGTAGTGCTCATCAAATGGGCTTCCCAAGCTCTCTAATGGTGGTGGATAAGCTTCTTCAACAAAATGGGACTCCGCCACTCTTCCAATGCTTCTGGCACAACATCATCCACACCAAACTCTCATCATATGCTCACACTACCACTCCAAAACTTCAAATGATCATTAATGTCAGAGAGAGGTAAGTGGATATGGATTTTTTCACTCAAGGAGAGCCCTAATTCCCATTTTTCTCAAAAAAAAAAAAAAAATGTAACTTCTCTCACTGAAGTTCTTTTTCTTGTTGTAGGCGGATTCAGCTTGAAGAGACGAGTTCATGGCAATTTGAATCATCCAAATCGGACATCGGATGGCCAAGATATGGCCATCCAAAGTCCAGCCAATAAAAACATTATAAATGGAATCTTTTAGAATTGATTTGGTGCGCCGCGATACACCCAAGCTCCGCCGCCATTGACGTACGTACGTCGTTGTCGAGTTCCAATTGGGTCGTAGCGGAATCTCAAATATCCACCGTAGGATCTGTCAGAACGATGCGGGAATTAATCTAGGCCTTACGATCGGCCTAATCACGTCAGGTTGATTCGGCAGGGATCTTGGTTGAACGATTGAGATCTGGCTAAACGTCGCACTGTACGTGCGACACACACAAACGTGGATCCAGCTTCATGCGCTGTATACTACGATTTTAAACAACATCTAGCCAACCAGAGTGCTCGCGACTGGATTTGACGCGGAAATACGTGCTACACAGTAGCCCGCCTCATTGTGAGCCACCGGATCAGAATCCATGCAACGTAGCTCAATTCGATCCCTTCATTTTGAATCCCCAATTTTTTCTTGACCAAAAAGCCCTTGTCATTGAGTGAGATTGCCTTGTAAGTCCAAATTTTTCCAAAAGGTTGTTTAGATTAGGCTTCTTTGCGGCATTTCGTTGAATACCTGATGCGCATGCGGGGCAAGCCTTGCGGAGGTTTGCTAGGTGTGCACGCAGCTAGGCCATGCGAGCCTTGCGGGCTTACGGGAGCCAGCTGGTGTTGCTCTGCTCGGTTCTGTTGCCGGCAAGTTGTGCTGTGCTGCTGTGCGCGCTGCTGGCTCTGCTGCTGTGCACATGGCATGCCATGGCATGGCTGCTGCCTGCTGTGCACCAGCATGTTGTTGGGTGGCTTGCTGTGCGCGGCATGGCCTGGTGCTGCGGTTGCAGCTGCTGACCTAGTCTGGGCTGGCTGCCTGGCCACCTCAAGTGGGACCCACCTGGCCCATATTTTCTCTCTCCTCTTTCTCTCTTTTCTTTCTCTCTCCTCTTTCTCTCTCTTCTTTCTGTTCTTCATTCTCTCTCTTCTGATAGACTCTCTCATCAACTGCTATCAGTGCACCACCCAGTTACCAAGTCTGTCAGTGGGACTTCAGTGGGACCCATAGACACACTCTCTCCTCTTTCTCTCTCTATTTTCTCTCTCTACTTTCTCTGTCTTCTTTCACTGAACTACAAGTACATAGAGTTGTGCATTGGTTTCCAAATGGATTTCTGACTGTCCAACCATTCCTGTTGACTGTTTACTCTGTCTGCTGACTGGATACATTGCCTGCTGACATTCTCTCTCCTCCATATTACTCTGCCAACCCAAGATTGGCAACAATGATAACACACACAAAGTTACTCTCAGCTACTCAACTTGGCCAAAGTTCCAACATAGGATAATAGCTGTAGCATGTGGAATGACCTCCACGCCTAATAAATAATGAAGTCTCCCGAAGTCATGAATTGCAAATTCCTTTCCCAAAGTAGTGATCGATTGAGTATGCAACCAAAGCAAAGTCAGACCGTTATAACAATGTTATCAACATATACTCTTCATTCAATGTGACATGGAGAAAAACAATACTTACATCAAGTTGATGAGTAACCCGGTTATTGTTTGTAGCTATAGATAAAATGGTGTGAACCGTTGTAGGCTTGACAATGGGAACAATCATCTACAATGGGACTAATTGTCTCCATATAATCAATTCCTTCATGCTAATTGTAGCCTTTGGCAATAAAATGTGTCTTGTATCTTTCAATGATACCATCAGTTTTTCTCAAAATCTGAAAAATCCATTTGCAGCCAACCACATTTACCTTATTGGAAGGAGGAATCAAAGTCCAAGTTCCATTCCTAATCAAAACATCATATTTGTGTGACATTGCAGCTGTGTTTGGTATTATTTTTGTTTTTGATTTTTATTAAAATTTTTGTTTTTGTAAGCGTTTGGTATGGTATAATTATTGGATGTTATTTATGAAAAAAAAAAATAAAAACAAGCCCCAAATCAATTTAGCCAAAAATCGTTTCTGTTGTTTTTTTTGCACAAAAACACTTAAAAGCATGTGTTGAAATAGAAGGCTAAGAAAGTAATTTAACCTTTTTTAATAAATCCAACGTTCTTCATTGTTTGAGTTTCACATCCAGCAACACACCACTACTTCTTCCGCCATTAATGGAAACCCTACAAGCTGCTCTTCTCGTTCGGCTTCATGGGATTGGGTTCTCTTTGTCGGCGGATGACCCCTTTACTCAAGATCGGTTTCTCCCAGCAGTGATGGGAACTTTTTAGTGACCCCTTTACACCTTGACTCCTCTAGGCATCCAGACCGGATCCGCAGCTACTTAAGAATCTCTCATCCGCCATCGCTATTGAATTGTAAATCCTCTAAACTTCATACCCACAACTTTATAATCTACAGGAATAGTTCGAAGTTGCGTCTCCAGTTTTGGGAGCTTTTACCATCATTTTGTAGAGCCGTAGATAAATGCGTTGATTAATCTCGAGGTTTGAAATTCTCATGTATAAATTCATATGATAATCCTGATGGGGTATCATGAAGCAAACCCCTCTGCTTGTAGTCTCAATTTTTCCTGTGCGCTGGCACTACAAATGCATATTTTATACCTTGTGTAAGTAATGGCTTTGGTTGTGGACTCATTTTATAATAAATTGCACATCAATGGTTTATAAAGATTATCTTGATAGTGTTTGCAACAATGCAATATGGATTTTCATTAGATCCCAGATGTGCGTTCTCTAGGATTTATTCGGAGAGACTAACTGCAAGGTCTATTAACCCTTCTGTTAGGGTTCCTACAGTTAGTAATAGATTGGGAATTACCTCTTGTTTCAGAGATAGCTTCTGAAAATGGTGTTCGAATGCAGCTTGACACCAGCAGGTTTCTCAGGCTTGGTTTCTCTAGTAAAAATAAAGAGAAACAGCTCACCAATGAGTTATCAATGACGATTACATTGCCCAATAGAGAAGATCTGTTTGCGATTGAGCAACAGGTGATGAAGTTGGATGGAACTCATTCTTGGATGCATCGATATAAGAAAGGGATGAGATGTGAGGAAGAAGATGATTGTATAAAAATTATTCTGCATATATAATATCTAACTTATTTTTCATTTTAGAAGCTGCTAAGTAATTACCAAATAATATTTTATTTTTGATCAAAAATAGTATTCAAAAATATTTTTTCGATAAATTGATAAAAATTAAAAACAAAAATGATACCAAACAGAACTTGCATCACACTACTCTTTAATCCTTGCATTTGTTGGCTTAGTGACATGTGTGTTCCACCTCATCATTGTTTTCAGTTAGATATGATCGTGATGGCACCACAGCTAGGATTTCAGATTTGGCTGGTCCCTTAGGGAAATTTGCAACTGTCAGAACTGGAGCTGGATGCTAATCGTTAGTTATGGTAAGATTTACAACATTAGATTCAGTAGGCACGGTGTAGGAATGATAGTGTGACACGGTGTTATTAAAGGTGGGTCACAAGGTGTTTGTGACGAAGCCAGCTGCTGAAGGGATGCGTTGTAGTGGATTGATCGAAGAGGAAACAGTATGCCATGGGTCGGTAGGCACACTTGCCATATGTGGGATATGGGACTTGTAATGGTACGGAAATTTTTCGTCGACAAATTTGACATGGCAGGCTAGATAAAGTCACTCGGACCTATAGCCCAGGTGTTGTGAACAGGATAATAGCCCCAAAAACAGTAGTTGTGGGACTGATAGGCGAACTTGTGTTTGTTGTACCGTCTCAGTAGTGGATAAACTGCACAACCATACCTTTAAGGGGGAATACTTCGGTTAACAGTTATATATACATTGGAATGGGGATTTTTGATGGAGGATGTTAGTGGATAGTTGATTTATAAGAAAATAAATACCACAATTTTAAAAGCATATGACCAGAACTTAAAGAGAAATATGCATGAGCTAAAACAGTTAGAACAAAATCCACTATGTGCCTAATCTTTTTATCAGTAGTCTTATTTTGTTCATGGGTGTGAGGAAAAATTACACGAAGTACAATTCCACTTGATTGTAGATATTGATTTAATGTTGATAATGCCCACCCCAATTGGATTAAAACGCCTTGATTAGTCTAGAGAATTGAAGTTTAACCATGACTTTAATTTAGCAAACAAATTAAGCACTTCTGATCGAATTAGTAGGAGGATATAACCAAGTAAATTTTATGCAATCATTAAGAAATATAAATGCCCATTTGGATAGATGGGAGGGTCCCTATACATCAGTACTAAAAATTAATAAAGAGGATGTGTGATTGAAAAGGGAAAAAGAACATGGTAAAGACTGAGAGGTTATTAGCATCTGCACTATTCGAGCCTGGGGATGGCCTAATTGGGCATGCCAGACATTAGTGGAAACATTTTCACCAAGGTGGGCAGCCTTGGGCGGTGTGTTATTGTTGGGTAGAAGACCCGTCAGTTGGTATAATCCATCTTTAAGAACCCCTTGGAAAAGCAGCATCTTTATACCTGATCCTTTATAAGAAAAAACTATGGGTGAAATTCAAAAGAAATAATAATTATCCTGGATAAAATAATAAAAAATGATAAGTTTTTGGTGATTTATGTGACATGAAAAATGTTTGAAAGAGTTAAGGGATTATGAGATGCAGAGAGGAATTTGGAAATACCAACATGACTAATTTGTAAACCCATACCATTCCTATTTTTAGTGTATCTTTACCATGATAATCATTAGAAATGTTTAGCTTAAAGAGATCAGGTGTAACATGCTATGTTGTTTTCATGTTTGGTACTAGTTCATCATAGGATGAGATGGAGTTGGCAAGATACCGACCATATTGGCTGGGGGACGAGCTATATGAAATAACACTTATAGTATGATTATTTCTATTGCAGATTTGACATTTCCCCCTCTTTTGGACCTTTAACCTAAACCTCTGTTGTAGTAGTTGTTGCCAGTAAGTGGTGTGGAGGATTGATCCTGTCGCGAAGATGGTGGATTATACATAGCCTCAATTTTTGTTGCAAGTGCCGCTACAATGTCACTATATAGTCAATCCCGAGATTCCTGAAATTATTGCATTGAATTCTTTAATTGCAAGAGGTTTGCTGGCACCCATGCAGAAGCTGATATATATATATATATATATATATATATATATATATATATATATATATATATATATATATATATATATATATATATTTGGGCTTGTCACCTTTGGATGTATTCTGCAGACGCATGTGTAACTACAGAATACTAGTATGATAAAGTGCACCAAAGGCAGCTTTAAGGGCTTTCCATACCTCAACTGTAGTATTCAGGCCGATAAGAAACGGGAGGGTGTTGGAGGTGAGAGAACCTAGTAACCAGTTTACCGCTAACTAATCCTTCCTTACCTAGTCTGCATAAGTCAGAGTAGGTATTGGCATAACACCCTCTTGGGGCAATTTTAAGGCTGGATAGACATTGGTGTTGCTTATATAGCCAATAAGATCCTGACTTTGGAGTAGGGGCAGTAGTCGGATTTTTTATAGCAGAAAATTATCTACAGAAAGATTGATAATGACATGTTGATGAAAGGTTGATGATGAAGGAGCTGTAGTGCCAGTTTGAGAAGAGAGGGTAGAGGTAGTGGCATAAGACATAAAAGACGACATCGATTAGATAGGTATATTGTCATGGTCACTGATATGGATCTACATCCTCTCCCGCCTGAGTTTGGGCGGGAGACTTAGCGGCCTGAATGGATGGTCATCACCTGGCTCTCAGGTGGATCCGAGCCCTCCATCCGAGTCTACACCCCTGTCGGCTCTGGTGTCGGCCCGGATGGAGGACTTGGATCTACCCGAGAGCCATGTGGCGGCCATCCATCCGGACCGCCAAATCTCCCACCCAAATTCAAGCGAGAGACAATTTCTATACCATTGATACCATGTGAAAACATAGATATGTGCTTGTAATTGTTGTACATTATTATTATGGGCCAACGTGTTATAATATTGTGTGTACAACAATTAAATATAGGTGGATGAACTCTACTTAATGTAGAGTGAGTCATCTACTCAACTTAAAAACTTGAAATGTAAGGATTTACATTGTGGATGATGAACTAGATTGTGCGCATTCTTTTTGTTTAAATTTAAATTTAAAATTCAAATTCAAATCCTAATAGGCTATCCTCAACAAAAAGGACTGGATCATTGCTATTCCAGATATCTCTGTAGAGTCCCATGTGGACCCAATCACTTGGTTCCGAATTTGGGTTTCAGAAAAAGTTTTCGAAACGAGAAATCCAAGTAAAATAGAATGATTGTAAGGGGAAAGAAAAGGAGATTTATAATATTTTCCCATGAAACAAATGAAGCCCATCTGGAAAATTAAGGAAACGCCAGACCTTATACGGTCATTACCTATTCATTTTTATCAAAACAAGTCTTAATGGTAAGAAAATAAGTTTTTCCATCTGAGAGTTACATTATTTTCTGATTTTTTTTCCTAAAAAAATTACTTTTATGAACAACTTAACAAAACTTAGTTCTTTAATTGATTTTTTATTTTTATTTTCCATCTTTCTATTGATTAAAAGGTTGCATAATGACATGGCCGACAAGTCAATAAGTCTAAAACAAACAATGGCCGTTGAATATAATGTGGTAAATGGGAGTGGGCCACAAACTAACAGTACCATAATTCCGTAGGAGGTATCATGGCCTAATGAATATGTTGTAAAAAATGAAATAAGAATTTTAAATGAGAATCACTTATTTATTTAGTGTTTTTAATGATCAGTTAAAGAAGACAGTAGAGAGAGTCACTCAAGATGATGACGATACAGGCTAGGTCGTACCATAATTGGCACTATGCTAAAGTCAAAATTTGCCCCCATAGGTGCAACCGGGTTATGATGCAAATGTGGCTTCAAGATAAAGCAGCCTTGGCTTCCGACGGCAAACATGCACTTGTTTGATGCGCCCCTTCAAGTAGATCAGAGTTGTGCTTAGGTCAAGTGCTTAGGTCAAATGCAAGAATATAATGTAATTTCGACAAAATAACGGTGTTTCAAAAAACAAAGGAAAATACCCTCGTTATTTGCTCACAAAGAGGGAGAGAGAGAGAGAGAGAGAGAGAGAGAGAGAGAAAGAACTAAGTAAATAGTTCTTTTAACTATTAAATTTAAAGCTTCCCCCTCCTCTAATTATAGAGGAGCACATGTCTTTTTAAAGCTCCCCTAGAGGAAGGGTGTCTCTCTTCGAACCAACATGTCTTTACAAGACACCCCAAGGAAAGGGTGTGTCCCTTGTAAAAACACTTCATGGATTTGGGTCAAACGAGTTAAACTATTACCGACCCAACAATTATGGGTTAAACGGGTTAAGCCGTTACCAACCCAATGTAAGCCAAGTTAAAACTCAGCCCATCCAAGGGGTCTTGGGTTCTAATCTCACTAATCTCACTTCACTAGCCTCATAGAGAAAAAACCAAAACAAAAATATATATTTTTTTTTAATTTTGAAACTTTAGTTAATAAAAATCGATAAAATAAAATAATTCCCCCTAGATTTTTTTTTAATTTTGAAACTTTAGTTAATAAAAATCGATAAAATAAAATAATTCCCCCTAAAACAAATGAAAACTTGAGCATATTAGAACAATAGGACACATCGTCACAAATGTCTTTTGGACTTGAATCTGCTTTAGGTCTGGCATGCCTCGCTACGAAGTATGGGTGGAGTCATACTCATTGAACATTTTCTTATTAGTGTAGCCAACTGACCTACCAGCCATGTCTTACCATTCAACCCTTCAGTATGCCCTTTCTTTAAATGGATATTCTGGCCCTATCCCCATCTTGGTTATGATTGTTTAGAGAATTCGTTCATAGAAATTCTCATTGGAAACTGCCACACTTCCTACATTCACTTAGGTCTACCCATAGTATGCACCACGGTTGATATACCTCTATAAATCTGTGAGTTTTGGTTGATTAAAAGTTCTAAAATTCATCCTTGAATCATTACGATGAGTACTATCTTCCCATCTAACTGGAATAAGCAATAAATGATAATACTAGTAAAGTCATCTAGTGACTTCATTTTTACCCTTTGAATCTAATTCCAGGGATCTCCTTTCACATAGGCTGGGTCTCCATCACCTTGACTTATAAATCACGGACCTTAAGCCTTTTCCTTTAGATGAATACCACAATATTGGTTATAAGCTAAATAATTTTTTAGTTAGAAATACCCTCACTGAATAAAAGCGTGCTACCTCCTTAGCTTTTTCAGATATATTATACAACTGCCCAAGACATACATGTTTTAAATATCCTTAGATATTTAAGTAACTGATCAAATCATATTTTTCTTACGTGACATTTATGCTTCTTACTACCTACTACTTAAGATATCACAATCAGTTTCGATTTTCATCATATATCTGTCATTAAGATATTTAACCACTTGACCCCTATCTCAACTTTTAAATCTCACAATGTCTCATGAGATTTTACATGGTGGATCCAATATTATAGGTTTTAGTTACTCCCCCACCAACACATGCTTATGCATATCTTTTATTACACATGTTATTGTTCTTGAATCTAGGCTTATCTTCTAGATTCTATAACCACTGAAATCTTAAATAGAGATGAACCATTCTACTTAAATTTATTTCTTATTTTTCCAAATAAATTCACCATGCAAAACTTGCATGCTTTTAAAATCTCCATATTTTTTGTTTGACCATACTCTCCCCGAGTATGAATATAATAGCTACCATATTTCAGTATCCATCCACATTATTTCAAACATAGCATGTAATTAACATAAACATAGTTAAAAATATCTGTAATACTTCCAACTAAGGGTGTCAACGGGCCGGTCCGGGCCGATTTCGATTCGGGCTAAACCGGTATCGGGTTTTATAACCCCAGCCCAAAACATGTCCACTAAAGGTTAGGGCTGAGATGGGCTGCGCTGGACACAGTAACAAACGGGCTGGTCCGGTTTCGGTTCATTATCGGGCTGGGCTTATCGATGTGAATTCGGACTGGTTCGGTCCGGACTGGGCTTTTCGGGCTGGTCTTGCTCCTCAACTTGATTCAAAATCTTGGGATGGTTTGAATATTTCTCTGGTTCATACAGCTGTCGGGCAATTTCCCGGCAGTTTACAGCCTCTTGGAGAGAGGTGGAGAAGTAGGGCTCATTGGATTGTGGCTCGATCTCTAGGCCGAGTAGGGCTCGAGCCGGGGCTGAACACACAGTTGGTACGATTTCAAGGAGAAGATACACGTGGCCGCAGTAGAGAATCATGATGAAGTTTTGGTGTAGATGCGGTCTATAGTCGTAAATACGAAGCATCAATGAGAAAAGCAACACCTTAAAGGTCAACACTAGAGGTGAGGTTTTGGGTAGTTGGAGGGATGAGCTTTCTCCAGATTTGGCATTTAGAGGTTTTTAAAAGTTGCAGATGGATTTGAGGCTGATTTGGAAGATGGGTTTGGTTTGATCTTGATGGGGAGACAAGCAATGGCCAGGAAGTGAAGGAATGGTTTGGGGTGATCGGAAGATAAAGGACTCTGATCGAAAGCATACAGGAGGAGCTTGGAGTTAGTTACCCAACCATGTGAGAAGAAAGGCTGTAACACCTGTAAAATGAACAGAAGAGAGAAGCAATGGAAGGAATGTGAAGAAGGAGATGATAGGGAGGAGAAATACCAATCTCATCATACCTTTTGGGATCTTTGATACTATATAATAATAGTAGCAAAGAGATACGAGAGCTGATATCCATACCTTCATCAAGTTCCTTATCTCACTCTCTCTCTCTCTCTCTCTCTTCTTCCATCTTTAACTTAAATAGAAAGAGTATTGGCGTGGCCAATCATTCATCACCCAAGTCCCAATGTGATTTGCAGTATGGATATTCATTAACTGGAGAATCGGTGATGAAAGAGGGAAAAAGAAGCTTCCCCAAAAAAGAAAAAAAAAGAGAGAAGAATAAGAAAACAAGAACAGATCCTTACCTACCTGGAAAAGAAAACAATAACCGATCCTTATCGCCGTTGCAGGTGGTCGTCGGAAACGATGTCAGAAGAGTCGAAGAGGGATTGAGTGAGGCACGCATAGTGGCGGCCACAATGGCTGAGTCTCGGTGAAAGTAAAACCAACAACTGATCCTTACCGCCGTAGCAGGTGGTCTTGCAGGTGGTCGCCGGAAATGATGTCGGAAGAGGGATTGAGTGAGCAGTGAGGCACGCACAGTGGCTGTCTCGGTGAAACTGTAAAAGTCTAAATAGTAAAGTAGAATAGTAGTATTTATACTAGGGTAATAGGGTTAGAAAGATTTCAATCGGGCTTAATGGGTTTTCGGTCTGTGCAATTTTGGTTCGGGCTAATTCGGGTTCCATAGCGGGCCGCCCATCGGGCTAGCCCAGACCGGACCAAATCGAACCGGAAATACAACCCTCAGCCCAAAACCTGCCCATTAAAGGGTCGGTCCAGTCTGGGTTCGGGCTATACCGGGCTGGCTCGGTCCGTGTTATCGGTCCGGGCCCATTTTTGACACCCTTACTTCCAACAGAATTATATCTATGTAAAAATAGAATTTCATCTATCAATAGGCTATATGTTTCAATTAGGCATCTTGGATAAGTTAACAGTTCAAATTAGTCTTGGGCTTTTATACCGTCAACACTTGAACTTATCACATCTCAAAAATATACATTCAACCATAGACAAAAGCATGGTCAAATGTATTAAATATAGCATTTAAACAATACAATTATCTTTTGGCATTAAAATCACTAAATTGGATTACTTGGCTTGAAATGCCAACAACATAGACTAATTAAAGTTTAATTTGACTTTAATGCACAAACAAGTAGAATGTAGCCACTAAAATAAATCTCCCAAGCATCACTTCTTCCATGATGCCCATTCAAATTTTTAAGCTAGAATATAATGCTTGCACAAAATTATGATAGAATTTCTGATTTATACCTTTAATCAAACAACATTATTTATCCCATAAGATGGTTTAAGCCAGTTGGATTGATAAGATTCACACTTTAGTCATTTACCTTTTGACTTTAGATAGTTGTAAAAAATGAAATAAGAACTTTAAATGAAAACCACTCATCTGTTTAGTGTTTCCAATGATTTGTTAAAGAAAACAATAGAGATAGTCACTCAAGATGATGACAATACAAGCTGGGTCATACCACAATTGGTACTGTCCTAAAGTCAAAATTTTCCCCCATAGTTGCAATCGGATTATGATGCAAATCTGACTCCAAGATAAAGCAGTCTTGGCTTCCAACAGCAAACATGCACTTGTTTGATGCGCCCCTTCGAGTACGTTAGAGTTGTGCATAGGTCAAATGCAAGATGATAATCCAATTTCAGCAAAAAAAGGTATTTCGAAAATCAAAAAGGAATATCCACGGTATGTGCTCACAGTGAGAGAGAAAGAACCAAGTAAATAACTATTTACTTTAAGGCTTCCCCCTCCTCTATTTATAGAGGAGAACATGTCTTTTCAAGACACCCCTAGAGGAAGGGTGTGTCTCTCTCCGAGCCAACGTGTCTTTACAAGACCCTTCAAGGAAAGGGTGTGTCCCTTATAAAGACACTTTATTGATTTGGGTCAAACGGGTTAAACCGTTATTGACCTAACAATTTCAGGTCAAACGGGTTTAATTGTTACCGACCCAATAGAAGCCAAATTAAAATTCAGCCCATTCAAGGGGTCTTGGGTTCTAATCTCACTAACCTCACTTCACTAGCCTCATACCGAGTAAACCAAAACAAAACATTTTTTTTTTATTTTGAAACTTTAGTTAATAAAAATCAATAAAATACAACAAAATAATATAATCAGGACCATGAATTATTTAAGAAGAAACTATCATTGTTGTGGTTATCTTAAATATAACAATTCTCATAATTTCTTAGGACTCGTTTCTTGACTCAAACATCATTATTTTCTATTTAACAATATGATCGTAGATTTCTATATTAGGCCCTTGCTAAAAATTCAACTATTGTGGTGATATGTATAATTATATTTCAGATGATTTATTTCAAAACTTGCATGATTAAAACGAATTGTATTTGTTACATAATACTTGGTGTTTGCTAAAATTGATTAATAAGCATATTAGCTAGGATGAATTGTTGTGACCTGTTTTTGGCACTGTATTGGTTTCGAGTTTATCAGCCATATTCTTTTTTACTCCAGATCAACACATTCTTTATATCGAAATATTTGCTCTGATACCACTTAATTAAATTATAAAATTCCAGCCCAAGGTCGGGTACATCACAGCTAAAATACCAAGATTCTAGAAGTTAAAAAAGAAAACAATATACTAAGCATAAATTGAACAAAATAGAGGAAGCCTTAAGAAAATAGAAGAGTTGAAGTGTAACCAGTAGATGAATAAGGAGGGATACCATCGAAATTCATTTATTAAACCTCAAAACTAGAATTAGAAAGATTTAAGGATAAATTAGTTTTTCTACTTAATTGAAGTATTATATATATATATAAGGGGAGGGGAAAAAAAGAGTACGAACTCTCTCTATCCTATTTTGTTCATGTAAGAAAAAAAAAAGAGAAAAAGAAGAAGAAGAAGATGAGGAAGAAGAAAGGGAAAAGATAACATACCTCTCTCTCTTTCTCTCTCTCTCTCTCTCTCAACTTAGTTTTGGATCATTGGAAGTAAGAGGGGTAGTTATGGAAGGAAGAACAGAAACCCTAAATTCTAGAATGGGTTCAAAACCATCACTCCATAAGATTATTTATTTTTTTAAATTTCTTTTTAGTTTTAGACATTAATCACGGAATGAGAACAAGGAAGTTCTCTATCATTGGAATCTTCTAAGCCCTGGATATACGAAATTCGTGGACCTTGAATTTAGTTAAAAACAATCTATTCTTCTAATTAAAGCTGCATAGGACAGCATACACCTATTTAAAGTTTTTTTTTATTAAAGTTTTTTAAAGAAACCGTATATTTTAGTATTAATAAGCCTTAAAAAGTAAGTGTAATTCAATAATACTTAGACTTTTTATGAGATATAGATATGATTTTTACGTTCTAAACCTAAAACATATGAAAATTCAGTCTTATAAGATGCTGAAATATCGAAATAGGCTACCTAGCTAGAGTAGCATGGACCCAAAATTATTGATTTTCTTACAATAATTAAAGGTACAAGGTGCAAAACCCCAAATTAGAAAGGAAAATTGGGACTAGCTGGCCACTTGACTAGAAGGGACCCAAAACCAGGTCCAACAGGCCATTTGGACAGTCTTGGAAATGAAGGAGTCCTCAATTGGCCAAGCAAGTATATATATATAGGGGTTTCTAGGGTATTTTATTCCTATATTATTTCAGACTCTAAAAATGGTATAAAACATAATTTTAAAAGTGTTTTCATTATAAACTTGTTATTTTTAAGTTAGGAATATATTAGTTAATGTATATATATATATATATATATATATATATATATATATATATATATATATATATATATATATATATATATATATATATATATATATATATATATATTATTTTGTAAAGCTAAAGACTAAGGAAAAGTTAACCTAGCTTACTGTCCAGGTGTAAGACTTAAAGTCAGCAATATTAGATGAGGAAATTACCTACTTATACATGATTTTGTGTTTTTGTGTATGTTGTATGACTTTTCTATGTATGTGGTTTGTTTATAATGCTAAATATTACCTATTATAGAAAATTGTCTAAGAAATGAGATGCTGAATTTTATTGTAAGTGTGTAATGCATTATCCCATCATGAAATATGCAGATATCTGAAATGTGATGGAAAAAAATACGTGTATGACATTTTAATAGAAACAATGTAGAATATAACCTATGATGTATTGATATTGAACAAAGACTGCAATAGTTATTCTAAAACCCTATTTTATTTCTCAGTTAGAATGAACTGTAAGGAAATACTATGCACAATGCAGGATAAGTAATGTTTGCTGATCTAAGCATATATTATTTATAATGTATCATTGACTTAAGCGTGTTGAGTCAGATTTCTAGCAAAGGACAAGAATAAGGCGCTATAGGGTTGCAACAAGGCAAGGTTAGGCTGAGTTTTTATTAACTATAACCCTACCCTGAGTACCTTAAAGTTAGCCCAGGCCCAAACCGACCCTGCCAAGGTCAGACAAATTTACAACCATAAGCCTACCCTGGCAGGGTTCAGTCTAACCCAACCTGACCCTGATTGACCTCGACTGGGTAGAGCCGAGCTGGGTTGACCTTGATTGACCCTGATTCAGGGTTGGGTTAGCATCTTATCACCATTAACCTTAGCCTACCAAGGATCAATAGGAAATAGAATGATCTAGTATGGGATCTGATACTAAAACTTTAATCATTTATGACACTCATGGCATGGGTCGTGGTAGCATTGTTTGTGGAAAGCTCTCTAACTCTATTCCACACCAATCTATCTCTTTCCATTTTTCTCCATTTCCCACCTCAATAACCTCAAGTGGGCCTTCAACATCTAATCCTTTAATAGAAAATCAAAATTCCCCCTAATCTTTCATTTTTCAATTTTTTTCTCTTAAATCACATTTCACATCAACATAATAGTTTGACGAAATATTCACAATTCAACTTCCTAGAAAACCATCACCCACCAATCCACTTTTGTATAGTGCTTGGCTGCTACCTTTGTGTGTATTGAACTTATAGTTCCTATCAATTCTATTTAAGCAGAGCAAATGGGGTTTAATCCACAAAATCATGAACCATCTGAGCTCCAAAATAACTGAAAAGGAAGTTGCGATGGAGTGAAAGGAGAAAATCTTCATCTCTTATATATATATATATATGCTCGGGTTGGTCCAGGCCGGGCTCAGCCCGAGGCTTTAACCCAACCCCAACCCGACCCTGTCAGGTTTATTAAAAATAGAGCCCAAGCCCGGCCCTATCAGTGTTCAGGGTGCGTTTGGCCTTGCCTGGGCTCAGGGCAGGTTTGGGTAGTCAGTGTAAAACTTGCATCCCTATGGCGTTAGATTAGGCCAACCTAGCATGGGATAAGTTAAAGGACCACCATGGATGATGGTTCAGAAGCATGGTAGATTGTTACCATTCCATACTGGGGGATCAACCTACGTTCCTCTAATAAGTTGTAGATTGATATGGTCTTGGATTCCCTCTCCTTACAAGCTGCTTTTAGGGATGTATTCTTCGAGGACTATATCTTTGGTACAAAGTTAACCACCAGATCCCAAGTTTGAGTAAGGGAAAGGGCTACCTAGGAGAAGTGCTAGCTGGAGTTGAGTGAAAATCATCAGCCGAGGATGATGGCTGTGCAAGTATGGTGTTATATTATTTGCTTAATGGGGCCCATATATTCTATGGGTGCTAGATTGAGCCAAACTAGTATGAGATAAGTGTAAGGACTTGATTTAATATGTTCTATCAACTCTTGAGCTATTGATGTGTCGGTCAGGTACCTAACAAAAACATACACCCCCAAGGTGAGATAGCCCACGAACAACACATGACCTTTTTTTTTTCTTTTTTTTTTTTTTTTTTGGGGGGGGGGGGGGGGGGGGGGGGGGGGGGTGGGTTAAAGACAAGGACAGCACATACCAACACTAAAAGGGTTAACAAACCCATGGTATCATGAAATGTCATATATATAAAGAAGCACATCTGATGTGGGATTAAGCCTACAAACAACACACAACCTTATGCTTTTGTAAAGTTGTGAGGACATGAGAGGAAATTCGCATCCCCCTAGGGAATAAAAAAAAATCTATTGGAGTTATCACCTAGATTAAAGGTCTAGGACTTAAAATGCAGTTTCACCATAGGGTAAGACTTCTATTAATTCATAACCCATAAGATTGATTCATTGGTTTGCATGATATTGGGTAAACATTCAAGGTACAATTTAGGAAGGTATTAGGCACTCAAATTGTTCGATCCAAAATTAGCCTCCTATACTTTCCTTAGACTCTAATTCTGACTGTGCTTGGTCAACTGGATGACTAGGGTTCATGGGAGGATTCCTAAACCAAATTACTAAGTTCTGCTAACCTAGAGTTCCGCCAAACATGTTCTGAAGCAAATAAATAGGCAATGTACTATACAGTGAATAGACTAAATGATGGTTTGATCTTGGATTGAATTTAAGAATATTCCCAAAATGCTTACGTATCCCTTGAAACCTTTGTTTCTCGAGAATCAGGTCCAAAAAACATAGTTTGAAAGGGTATTTATGTGATTAAAGCTTAAGAATGTGATTTATGTTTGAGCTTTAATTAGATTCGATGTTCAAGTTGAGATGGGTGGTTCAGATTGAATCTGATGGCTTATGTGCGCTGTAGTACCATATTTAGGATGTTCAACTCAAACTGCCTACGAATTCCAAATATATCTGGAAATTAGGTACGACGTAGTTCAAAAACTTGCTATAATGGTAAAAGAAATTAGGGATACATCAATCCAAACTCCTTCCACTTTTAGGTTTATCGAGATGCCTATTCCTACATTTTTATCTTATGTTTACTGGGTTGTCTATCCCTATATTTTCTTCTTAGGTTTATCGGGTTGCCTATCTCTACATTTTCATCTTAGATTTATTGGGTTGCCTATCCTTATATTTTCATCTTATGTTTATCGGATTGTCTATCCCTATATTTTCATCTTAGGTTTATTGAGTTGCATATCGATACATTTTCATCTTAGATTTATTGGGTTACTTATCCCTATATTTTTATCTTAAGTTTATCGGATTACTTATTCATACATTTTCATCTTAAGTTTATCGAGTTACCTATCCCTACATTTTCATCTTAGGTTTATTGGGCTCATTTTTTTAATTTGTTCTGTATCTAAGATTTATGCAAGATTCTCTTTCTTTATCTACTCTTTTTATTTTACGACTCTTTCCTTTTTTGTTCTTTCCATTTTTAGATTTCTTTCATTTTTTGTTCTTTCCACTTTTGGATTTCTTTCCTTTTTGGTTCTTTCCACTTTTAATTTTTTTTGTTCTTTCTACTTTTGGATTTCTTTCCTTTTTGTTCTTTTCACTTTTGGATTTCTTTCATTTTTTTGTTCTTAAGATTTATGGCAAGTGTGTCATTCTTTATTGGCAATGTATCTCAATCCAAACATGGCAAGTATCTCAATTCGAATATGGCAGGAAACAATTGTAGAAAGAAATCAATGTAGCAATATGGCAATAAATCATATGAGTATCTTAAAAATATTATAAACCGTGTAGCAATCCAAATTTAGTAAGAATCATGTAGGATACTAGGATCTCAAATTCAACAAGAATCATGTCGCAAATATAACATGTGATCAATCCAAATATAGCATGTGAACAATTCAAATATGGCATGTGAACGATCCAAATATAACATGTGATCAATCCAAATATGACATGTAAATGTAGCAAATATGGCACTAAATCAATATAGGCTTTCCAAAAAAGATAAATTAATGAAAAAATTTCATCTACACCCCATCAAAGATTGTTAACATCATCTACACCCACAAGTTTGCAAAAACATCACTTAGGTCCTAAAACTTTGGCTGTGGTAATCAAAGAAGTCCACTCCGTCAGTTAATTTCCGTTAGATGCTGACGTCAACTAAAATAAAAATTTTCATGGACAATATTGCCCTTAGATTAAAGATAAAATACCATTTACCCTTCTTCTTCTTCTTCCTTTCCTCTTCTTCTTTCCTCTTCTGCTCTTCTCCATAGTCAGATTCATATGGCAGAAGCTGGTAATGGTTGTGGATGAAAGCATATTAATAAATAATTTTTAATTTTATTTTTGTTCTTCATCGAGAGAGAGAGAGAGAGAGAGAGAGAGAGAGAGAGAGAGAGAGAGAGAGATAGATTCACATCATCCCATGAACAGTAAGATGAAGACAGGTCAAACCTGTTCAAACAGTTTGAGTTAAAATCTTATACAAGCTAGCGCCTCACTAACAAATCAGGTACAATAATGATCTCAGTTCAGGATTAGTAATTTGAGCTTAGAATCTAGGTGTTTTGTCTGATCTGGACTGGTTTAAGGTGGTTCAGTATCAATAGACCGACAGAAATGTTTTAACAGGACAAACCTCAATTTGAACCTGTTGAGGATTCAATTTACAACGGCCGGTAAGGATGAAAAAATAAATTCCTCTATTTTGTTCTGAGGCATTCATGGACCATACTCTGGCCTATGTAAACCAAGAAAAAAAACCTTAGAAACTTACAGAAACGGATCTAATAGATCTAACCATTGCAACCAGTCCTTTGCTGTAGCCATTTGCGACCCAAAAGCCATAAACAATTTTCTTTTCCACGATTTTTTTAACCATTATTCTGTTTGTTTTATGAATCTTGGGTTATCCAGATTTTGTCTCAAGCTCACATTACCAGAAAAATCTTCACATCGCCGGAGAAGAAGACTGTTTGGAATAAATCTTTTAAGTTTTTTAAAATTAAAAAGATAAAATATAAAAATGAAGGGTAAAACTGTATTTTTACAATTTTAGTGATTTCCGTCAGTTAACTGGACCTAGGTGATGTTTTTGCATTCTTATGGGTGTAGATGATGTTAACAATCTTTGATGGGATGTAGATGAAATTTTTTCTAAATTAATCAAATATAGCCATATGAGTGTATGTACATGTGAGGATAAATATAGCAGTCAATATAAAACCATCAGCCATGACATGTGTACACTCAAATTATGGCATGTATGCATCACAAGGTATCATGCATGCATCAAATGTGACATATAGTATCCAATCAATCAAAACAATATATTACATGTGGTATACAGGGAGTAAAACAATGATATAACCCTCTTCCAGAGGTCAAAATTCAATCAAAACACATGCATAGAAAGAGGATTGAGAGAGCTACAAATTCCTCTTAAATACTCTAAGTCAGAAAATGACTCTATCATGATAAAAAATGCATCACAAGTACAAGGTACTGTACTGATAAGGAATTGATTCTGAATTCGGATCAATCATGCCAAAAAGGCCATAACTGAGGTGGAACTCAAACTGAGCCCTACTTATGGCCATAGAAAGTATATTCAAAATCCTACATATTCCTCTCAATTACTCTAAGTTAGAAAATGACTTCATCATGGTAAAAAAATGCACCCCAAATGCAGGTTCACGCACTGTGATAGTTTTTGTCAAGATGTACAAGAATGGATGTAAAAGGCACTTTTAGTATTCAATTTGGGCTCAAGACATAGCCACAAAAACTAGATTTGAATTCCTCTCGAATACTTTAAGTCGGAAAAGAACCATGTCATGGTAAAAAATGCACCACAAGTGCATGTTCATGCAAGATTCTGTCCAGTTGTACTATAAAATCCACCATAAATCATAGAAGTATGCAAAACTAGATCTGTTTGATTTAACAAAAAGAAGACTTAGAGACCTTTTTTTTTGTTTTTTTTTTCCCTCTCAATCAGATAAGAACTATATCATGATGCAATTTATACAAACACAGAATGCAGGAAATCTGTTTAGAATCAGATCTAAATCAAACTAGGGTGCACTTAAAATCATATAAAATCAACCACACATGCAAAATTTTTGACACTAGTGCCAAATTTAGGTAACTTAAATACCTAAAACTTTAATGTTTTAATGGAATTCAAACAATGACTGGAAGGCATTCAGTGTAAAGCCCCAAGCCCGATGGTACACGATACCAAGATTGGAAGGTTCGATGAATACTAATGAAAATTAGCTTGAATTTTTTTTATTTATAAATAACTGTCCTTAATTTCCTACTATTTTTCTTAAAGAATTAATACATTTATACAAAATGATAACACATTTTCTAAAATATATATACATTACACTTAATTGTTTAAGGAAAACATCTACTAATCTTAGAAGTTTTACATTTCTCAAAATGTTATTCTTTCTTATTATCTCAGGGAGTCATGGTATTCATTCTTGTCCTCCTCTGGTAGTGACTGCTTCAGCTTAGTGGGAGTCTCTGTTATAATCTCATCTGTCTCTGTTTCATCAAAGAAGAAGGTGTGAGCTCACAGCTCAGTGAAGGACTCACACCTATCTAAGCTTAAACATGTTTATCAACAAAAAAAAAATATATACAATGGAAAAAATGATGTAAAAACAATTTTTTTTTGGGGGGGCGGGGGGGGATTGTGAAGATATAAGCTGGAAACATTTAAAAACATGAATTAAAACTTCATAAAATATCTTACATAAACAACATGTGATGACATAGATTAGAATTTCATTATATATCATACACTGGCAACATATGATGGCATAAGTTGGGACAACATGTGATGGCATAGAAAAGTAACACACACATATTCATAATGATATATACACTATCTTCATACTTAATACTTGCTAATGTTTCTTTTTAAAGTAAAGACTGTCCTTATACTTAATACTTGCTAATGTTTTTTTCTTTTTATTTCTTTATTTCTTGTATCCTTTGGACTCAATGGATCGACCATTTCTTTCCTATCACATTGGCTCAATGGATTAGCCATTTCTTGTCTTTCAGTTTGACTCAACGGATTTGCCATTTCTTGTCCTTCAATGGACTCAACAGATTTGTCATTTCTTGTCTCTTGTCAACTCAACGGATTTACTGTTTTCTGTCACTCAATGAACTCAACGGATTTACCGTTTCTTGTCGTCTTTTTTGGCTCAACGGATCGTCCATTTCTTGCCTCAATTACTTCATATTACATCACTTATTTCTTCAGCAGGGTTACATGGTTTTAAGATCTATCGTTGATTTCATATCATCAGTTCTCGTTCTTAAATTAAGTAAGATCACTGCATAAGCTTGCACATTTTTAACTTTACTTAGATTTTTGCATAAACTGGTTCATTCTTAATTTAACTTAGATCTTTGCATAAGCTGGTAGATGATGTAATAAAAACATAACCATACACTTTTATACATTATTAGTGAATCTAGATATCTAAAGACATCAATCATTCACATAACTTCACAGTCAAGCATAAATGGGTAAGTCCCCTCACCTGGTGTCCTGTCAGTCTCTACCCTTTTGCTATATGGAGAAGCTTGTTTAGTTCTCCTCTCAATTCTCTCCCAGCAACCTTTTCTCGGTCTCAAGGATGTTTGCAGTTCCTGCTGCTCCTTTATCTTCAGCTTCAACTTCTTTTTTACTTCTTCTCTTCAAATCACTTACTATTGCAGTCCCTTTTCTTTAAAACATATCAACTCCAGCTCTGCTGCTTCCTTCTCAACTCATTCTCACTCTGTTCAATCTCTTTTTCTTCCCTACCATAATCGGGTATAGCTTCCTACTATGCCTCTTTTAAATTTCCTCCACAACTTACTCTCTGTCTCTCTCTTTTCTGTTCTTGCTAGATCTGAACGGATCAGCTCTTCAATAGTTCACTGAAAGCCTTTGATGTAATGAACCGCAAGCCCTTCAGAAAGAAAGAATAAAAAAGAAAGGATTGATTGTGGGAACCGACGGTGACGAAGGTTATCGGGCCGATGCGGCCGGTTACCGGGAACCTTGCGGTTCCCGGTAAACGACGTTCCCTTTGTAAAGTAGGCCTTAGCCTCTGCTTTGTTCCTTCTTCTTGTACTTTTTTTTTTTTTTCCTTTGTACTAGTGTTAAAGAAGCTACTAGCTCCTCACTTCCTTCACTTCCATTTCCCTCTCCTTCAGTCCATTTCACGGTTCTTGTTGCTGAATGGCTTCTTCTTCGTCCTCTTTTGTTTTTCCTTGCTATTCTTGCTTAGAAACGAACAGCCTGTGTTCTTCCTTCCTCTTCAAATTCTATCATTCTTCCTTACTGAACTTCCTTTCCCTTACTGCTACTATTTCTCCTTCTTCCTTTACTGTTTTCACTCTTTTTCCCTAAGGCACAAGCACTCCTCTCAAGCTGTTATCAAACGTACGAGGAACTTGATCCCCAAATGATCTGATTGTGTTACCCTCTCATGTTATATTCTTGTAATTAAAATCTAATTGTAGTGTAAATACTAATCTACCCATATTCTAAGCTAAATAATCACATTTAATTTATAACTTAAGGTCACCCTTTAAATTTACTAACTAACTAAAGCCACATCTTTTCCTAAATTATGACTAGGCCTCTAGGGCCACATTTTCCATACCATAAGACCCCACCACCTATCCTCAGAGGTGGGGGCTCAAGAGGTAACACATGGCAGCCCAGCTTTAGGTGTCAAGCTGGGCTGCTGCTTGCATGCTACAGCCTCCTTATGGAGTGAGCCGAGTTGGACCACTCCATGCTTAAAAAAAAAAAAAAAAAAAAAAAAAAAAAAGAAAAGAAAAGAAGAAAAAACTCCACTCACCCTTCTCATTACATGAGGCCCACTTATCCTACCAATAACAAATATAAAGATTTTCATGACATTTCATTTCATAATATAATATAATAATAATAATAATGTATTGATACATATCATATGATATAAATTAATAATACACATAAATAGAGTATAAACTCACCTAGGGTTGGCATTTTATCAAAATGTTCCTCACTCCACGACAACTTTTGGAATCTTTCTAAAAAAATTCCTTTACCATCAATACCTCAGAGAATTAAGGTATTACATCTTTCTTACTTAGGGTTGGAAATTTACTAAAATATCATTCCATCAATCAAGGCTTCCAAGATAGCACGGGGTTATTGTAAATGGGGTATCACATTCAAACAGAAGTCTTCTATACTGTACCTGAGGTAGTATACAGTGACTTTGGGGCTATTTAGATTGGTCTTCCCTCACTCAAATTGATTAGGGCTTTTTAGGGGATATTTCTAACATATCAGATAAGGTCTCACAAATTTTTCATCATCAAAATCATAATTTTGATATATCTGTACATATTCCCAAATTCACCCTCCTGGTTTGACTCTTTCAGAAAACCAGCATTGTTGGGTTTTTAGAGTTTTAAAAAACAAAAACAACTAAAAGTTTCAAAATTTTGACTCTTTTTTCTGATTTTGGTTTTGGAGGGAAATTTTCCCACTTCTTTTCTATTAATATGAAAAGAGTCCATTAGCATAAGGTTACAACAACAGTTTATCCGTACATAACTCTATCTCTCTCTCTCTCCTCCAGCCTTATTCTGGTTTTCATAGTTATCAAAATCAATCGGTTTCTTTTGAGTGTTGATTGTAGCCGTCGGAATTTTGACGAAGACCACTTGTTGGAGTGCAACCTAAGTGGAAGAAGCTTCAACTTTGGGGCTGTTTTATCTTGGGGATTAATCTCACGGGAACTCTTTGCACATAAGGGGTGAATTAATCTTAAAGATAGTGACCGGTGGCACGACTCAACCCTATCCATATTGTTAATCTTACTTCATAATTTATGTAAGTGTTCTGACTTAAACGTTATTAATATTTATTTTCTTTTTTCTTGTAACTCTCTAATAGTCTCAAACTTACTTTATAACATACTTTTCCTACAGTTCTTAAGATTACTTCATAGTTTGAGACTGGGGATCATGGCTGTTGAATCGAGTTTGACTGCTTCTGTTGTTCCATCAATGGAAAAATTACGCCTTGTGACTGAGTTTGACAAAATTGAACCATTCAATGAGTCAAATTTCAAGAGGTGGAAGCAGATGATGAAATTTGCATTGGCTCAACTAGGAGTGGTATTTGCTCTGTCTGAACCCATACCAGCTGAGGACGATGATCCTAATGTGAAAGCCAATCGGGTGGCATGGATAGAGGCTGATTATCAATGCAAAAATAGGATTCTGAACTCATTGTCTAATGATCTTTACAATGTATATGCATCTTATGAATATGCTTCTACAATCTGGAATGCATTAGAGAAAAAATATTCATTGGATGATGCAAGGAGTAAGAAATTTGTTACTGCAAATTTTTTAAACTTTAAAATGAAAGATGACATGAACATCTCCATACAAATCGACCTGTTCCAAGTGTTGGATGGAAATCTGGTTAAGGAAGGGATTAATTTACCTAAAACATTTGTGGCTGGGGCTCTCATTGAGAAACTACCCTCTTCATGGAATGACTTCAAATCTCATATGAAGCATAAAACCAAGGACTGGACACTTGATCAAATCATTGTTCAAGTCAAGATTGAAGAGAAGAATCGGGAAAAAGACAAGGTAGAAAAAGCCAAGGAATTCAAATCCAAGGCAAACCTTGTAGAGTCCGGGAAAGGAGAACAGTCCAAGAAACGAGGAAGAGAGCAACCCAATAAGTCTCATCACATGAAGAAGGACAATAAGTTCAAGAAGCCGAAAGGCACATGTTTCTTTTGCGGGAAGGCTGGTCATTTCAAGAAAGAATGCCGACTTTACAAAAAGAACAAGAGTGGTGACAACAAGGGTAATGACAAGGCTAGAGTGAATCTTACTGAAGAAAATCAATTTGCAGCGGTAGTGACTGAAGTATATCTGGTGGAGAAGCCCAAAGAATGTGTTGTTGATACTGGTGCAACTAGACACATATGCGCTGACCGAAATTTATTTATGAAATATTCAACAGTTAGTGATGGTGATCTTGTGTATATGGAAAATTCCCAAACATCTCAAGTCATGGGAAAATGACAAATACTTCTAAAATTAACTTCTGAAAAGACTCTCATGCTTAATGATGTTTTACATGTTCCAGAAATTCGTCGAAATCTGGTGTCAGACTCTCTTCTCAACAAGGCAGGAATGAAATTAATCTTTGAAGCCGATAAGGTAATTTTGTTAAAATGAGATGTTTTTGTGGGTAAAAGATATGTGACCAATGGTCTTTTTGTAGTAAGTGTTAACAATGTAATGAATGAAAATATTTCTTTCTCTTATTTGATTGAGTCGTTTGATTTATGGCATGGTAGATTAGGACACCGAAGTGCACCATACATTAAAAGACTTGCAAAATTAGGATTTATTAAAGGAAATCTATAACCTCTACATCATAAGTGTCCTATTTTTGTAGAGATGAAAATGACCAAAAAACCTCATAAAACAGTTGAAAGGAAAAGTGAACTTTTAGAACTTATCCATAGTGACCTTCCTGATTTTAGGTCTCATGAGTCAAGAGGTGGCAAAAAATACTATATAACATTCATAGATGATTATTCTAGATACACCAAGGTTTATCTTTTAAGGACAAAAGATGAAATAGAAAATGCATTTAAAGCATACAAAAATGAAGTGCAAAATCAATTAGGGAAAACAATCAAGAGATTAAGAACCGATAGGGGAACTGAATATGGAACTCAAAACTTAAGTAAATTTTGTGAAGAAAGTGGCATTATACATGAAACTACAGCACCTTATCAACCTGAATCTAATGGAATTGCTGAAAGAAAAAATAGAACTTTAAAGGAAATGATGAATTGTTTTTTAATAAGTTCTGGTTTACCTTTAAACATGTAGGGGGAAGCAATTCTTTCTGCTTGCTATATTTTAAATAGGATACCTCCTAAAAATTCTGATTTAATACCTTTCGATTTATGGCATGGAAGAAAACCTTCTTTTATTAATCATTTAAAAGTTTGGGGTTGTTTAGCAAAAGTCTATATTCCAGAACCTAAGAAAAGAAAACTAGGCTCAAAAACTTGTGATTGCATTTTCATTGGATATGCACAACATAGTGTTGCATATAGATTTTTTGTTTTAAAATCTATTGAAAATTTGTTTGATGCAAATACCATAATTGAGTCAAGAGATGCAGAATTTTTTGAAAATATATTTCTTATGATTAAAGATCAATTTAATAATCAATGTTCTTCTAATAATATTATTTCTAAAGATCAAAATTTGAGTGCTCTTAATAATGGAAATAATAATAAATTAGATTTCAAGAAGGATGATCAAATAAGAAAAAGTAAAAGACAAAGGAAACCTACCAATTTTGGGAATGACATACTTGTTTATTTTGTTGAGAGAGATCCATTAACATATCAGGAGACTGTAACATCCCCTGATGCTGTATTTTGAAAAGAGGCTATAAAAAGTGAGTTGGATTCTATTATACAGAATCATACTTGGGAATTGGTAAACCCTCCACTTGGTACAAAAACTTTGGATACCAAGTGGATTTTTAAGAAAAAACTTAAGCCTGACGGATCTCTTGACAAATTTAAAGCAAGATTGGTGGTCAAAGATTTTAAACAAAAATAAAATATAGACTACTTTGATACTTTTTCACCTGTTGCTCGGATTGCTACAATAAGAACTATGTTTTCTATTGCCTCTATATATAAACTTGTTATTCATCAAATGGATGTTAAAACAGCTTTTCATAATGGTAACTTAAAAGAAGAAATTTATATTAAACAACCAGAGGGTTGTATCACATATGGACAAGAACATAAAGTATGTAAATTAATTAAGTCATTATATGGTATGAAACAAGCACCAAAACAATGGCATGAGAAATTGGATAGTGTTTTGGTATCAAATGGTTTTGTTATTAACAATTCTGAAAGATGTGTATATAGCAAATTGTCAAATGAAAAATGTGTATTTATTATATTATATGTTGATGATATGTTAATTATGAGATCTAATCTTGACATAGTAGAAACAACAAAGAAGTTTCTCATGTCTAAGTTTGATACAAAAGACATGGGAGAAGCTGATGTAATTCTTAGAATCAAGATCATCAGAAAAGGTGATGAGATAATATTATCTCAAGCACATTATGTAGAAAATCTACTAAAAAAGTATGGTTATTTTGAGTATAAATCTATTAAGACACCTTTGATGCTTGGAAGTTATCTTGTAAAACATAAAGGTGAACCAATTTTTCAAAAAGAGTATTCTCAAATCATTGGTTCAGTATCTTACTTGATGAATTCTACAAGTTTCAGGTCGAGAATAAAAGGTTTGAGTTTTCCCCCCTGTACAACCCCTCTGTTCAAAATTGAGTCCTTTAAATAGAGTCCCTTTCTTGACTGATCGGAACTCCCGTAGACACCCGAGAGACCTCCACAAGGCAGGCTAAAAGAGTAAGAGGACAACAAGCAAAGAGTTATTTTCATTTCTTTGTTGAGATTGAAATCAAGCGAAGAACCAAGCAACGGAAAAGCGCGCTAGCTGATCTACGACCAAAGAAGCAACGGCGCGGCGCGTTAGCACGCGCATCTTCTTCTTGCTTGCTGGGGCGCGTTAGCGCATCCGTTTTCTTTGCTGAGTGCGCTAGCGCGCCTAGCACGAAAGCCGTCGCGAAGACGGACGTTCAGAAAGGTTCTCGAGAGTACTCTAAAGTAAATCTACTGTAATTGGAGATTCTAGGGTTTTAAATTCCTGAAATCCGTTCCAGATCGACTGACGGTTAAAGGTTTCAATCTGACCAGATATTGCTTTAGCAGTTGGGAAATTGAGTAAATATACTCATAACCCTGGAAAAGAGCATTGGGAAGCTTTAGTAAGGCTACTAAGATACTTAAAAGGAACCATAAACTATGGGATACACTATAGTGGAAAACCGACAGTATTAGAAGGATATTGTGATGCCAATTGGATTTTTGATACAGAAGAATCATTGACTACAAGTGGATATGTTTTCACTTTGGGAGGTAGAGCGATTTCTTGAAAATCAATTAAACAAACATGTGGTACAAGTTCTACCATGAAAGCTGAATTTATAGCTTTAGAGAAAGCTGGATCAGAAGCCGAATGGCTTAAAAACTTGGTGACCGAAATTCTATTATGGCCTAAGCCGGTACCACCCATATCACTACATTGTGATAGTCAAGCTGCTATTGCTAAGGCAAAAAGTAATGTATATAATGGAAAAAGGAGACATATTCGACTAAGACACAATTTAGTTAGACAATATGTTAGTGAAGTAACGATAGCTATCAACTTTGTAAAGTCAGAATTGAATCTGGCAGACATATTTACAAAGTCTCAGACCACTAAGATAATACATAATGCATCTAAAGGAATGAGCCTAAAACCCGTGACATAAGTCATGTGACGGATACCCAACCTATGTGAGAGGAAGTCCCTGGAATTAGGTTCAATGGGTAAGAACGAAGTCACTGGATGACTTGATTAGTATTATCAAAACTTGCTCATTCTGGTTAGATGGGAAGATAATATTCACCACAATGAAAAGAGGATGAGTCATAAGGACTCTTAGTCAAGCCAAGTGTCCTACTGGAATGTGGGGGTGTGTTAACTGTGGTGCACACTATGGGCTGACCTAAATGGATGTAAGAGGTGGGGCCGTCTCTGATTAGAGTTTTAAGGGTAAACTCTCTAAACATTCATGAATCTGAGATAGGGACAAGGCCAGAGAAAACTGTCCACCTTTTATGAAAGGAATTATTCGAGGGTCGGATTATAAGGGATGGTTGGTATGTTAGTCGGCTACACCGCTGAGGAAAGGTTCAAGAAGCGTGGCTTCACCCGTACTCTATAGCGTGATGTATCAAACCTAGTGTAGATTCAAGTCCAAAAGACATCTGCGACGACGTCTCTTATATATCCTAATACAATTAACATTCTATCCTGTTTTTCAAAATTTCGAATCTTGTGGGAGAATTGTTGGGTTTTTAGAGTTTTAAAAAACAAAAACAACTAAAAGTTTCAAAATTTTGACACTTTTTTTCTGATTTTGGTTTTGGAGGGAAATTTTCCCACTTGTATTTTTTGGTTGGCATAGCTTGTAGGGCGTGTTTTAGTCCCATATTATTTGGAGAAGAAAGATTGAGAAGGTATATATATATTGTGTGACCTATAACATCTTGAGCCCTTAAATGAAAGGATGCCTCTAGAGGGAAGGGTCCGGGGGGTCCGGGGTTCTTTTCATACACTCGCGCGCGTGCCGAGCCGAGCCGAGCCAGGCCGGGCGCGCGGGTGCAGGTGCATCCGTTGACTTATTTTTTTTTTTAAAGGGTGTCTCTACGTATTTGAATACATAGAGACATGACGTATTTGAATAGATATGTTTGAATAGATATGAATTCAAATTAGTTTAATCTCAACCATTGTGATAGTCAAGCAGCAACATCACCATAAGTCGGGGCATTCATGTAATCATCCACAGTGTAACCTGCATCAACATCTAAAACAATGTACGTACAAAGGATGAACTCACAACTTAGCTCAGTAAGACAATCAGACAGTTTCACAATATTATGCATGAGTAACAATCATTTTATGCTGTGGTCTGATTTTAAGTTTGCAATGTGCTATAGAAAGGTTTGGTGGCCCCCGCACCTCTATACACGAGTGTGTGGCACCTCATGGATCACACCCCCATCGGCCCACATGCACCCATCATGGAATAGAGATAGAGCTAAGATACCCCCGTACCTCCCCTGATACTCTACCCATACCGGTACCTAAGCCCCCATCGGCAGGACTCGCAAACCGGGCTCGCAACTAACCAATCCTATATGTCATCAATTTACGCTCTATCCCAAAGACAGCCGTCTCTCGCATAGAGATAGAGCTAAGGCATTCCCACACCTCCCCTGATGCCCTATCTGCAACTAACCCACTAGGATAGATACATAACGCAGGTAGACCCTATCCCAACACAACTCCCTACGGCATAGAGATAGAGCTAAAGCATCGTGGACAAGCCAGCGTCGACCTCGGAGACCACAGTGCCACATAACCATGGCCAGGCCAGCATCAACATCGGAGACCACCGTACCACGACCTTCCCCTGATGCCCCACCCGTACCAAGCATGTTAAGATAGAATACTACAAAAGGTGCTAGTGTGAGGAGCGATCCCAAGCCCATGCCCCACTCCACACACTAACGAAAACAACCACATGCTTAACAATCACATTCCTATCCATGCATGAACAATAATAATAACTGAAAGTAAAGGATGGCATGTAAATATGCACAAACATCACATCATAGATATTCAGGTAATTAACAACAATTTACTGTCCATTAATTATTAGGTTTAGGTCAGATTCCATTATCTGATGCTCGTTCGATAACTTGCTCCACGTCGCAATCCAAACGATATGTCACAAAGTCCTACAATATTATTAGGGTTTCATTAGAATATTTTTCTTAGGGTTTCATGTTGGTCGGAAACCAACATGGTTACAAAATACCCTCACAGAGCTGACCGGTGGCATGTACCGATCGCAGCTCTGTGGGGAAGACTGGCGACCGATATGGTCAGTCGGTCCCCACAGACCAGCCTCCCGAGGGATACCGGTGGCAACATACCGGTCGCACCATGTGCAACCGGTATAGTCGACCGGTATGTCTCCGGAAGACCATACATGGGTTTTCGACTGCCGTCGATCATCCTCCATAGATTTCCAAGGTTTCTCCTATCCATTATAAGTCTAAACTTGGAGTTAGAGTTATCCCCAACTCATTCAAGTCTCGTTTCGATGAATATCATCTCAGAACTCGAATCTAGGGTTTGACGGCAACTTAGGGTTTATTGGCCAATTAGGGTTTTAGATCAATACCTACTTTGCATGGTATTGATCTACCCACACAACTATTCTAGAGTCATAGGGTAAGAAGAATGGTTAAAACACTTACCGTTGACTGGCGTAGCGTGAGCTTCGTCGAACGGTAATGGCAGCACCTTCTTCTTCTTCCTAGCTCATTCTCCTTTCCAACCTCTTTATCTTCTCTAGGGTTTGTGAGAGACAATGGAAAGGATTTGAGGAGGCTTAATGGTGTATTTATAGGCTAGATTTAGGGTTTAGTAACCCTGCTAGGATTAGAAAAGTCTTAGAATTCGAAATCAGATAAGTGAGACCCTCAGAAGTCAATTTTTGGATTTCCACACTTAGCTGCGCAGACCTGACCGGTCGACCGGTACCAAGACCGGTACCATTGACCGGTCAACATAATATTATGTTGATTCGATCGTCTTTGGTCTGATTTCATACCTATTTGTCATCCGCTCGTCCCGTCTGGCCCGGTGATGATCGAAAGACTTGCTACGACACAAAACCAAGGTTTAGACCGGGTTTACGGAGTACGGGTCTTACAGCTAAAGTGCTGAGACCCGCCAAAGGTTAACATTTATTGACGTTCTCATCACACCTCCCCTGATACTCGCTCGCATCAAGCACATCAACCACACACATACAAGCACATGTCTATTCCTATCATCATCATCATCATCATGTTATAAACAATAAAGTAAATATGCATGAACAAGTAATAGAAATATTGGATGGCATGCTGTATGCACATTACAAACATATTCGCATAGAATCAAGCATAGCATAGGACTCAAGAAATAGAAAATAGTTTATTATTAACCAATTTAGTTTGGAGTTAAGGTTCCTCACCTTAGCTTGCTATTAGATACTTTTCCAAGCTTTAGAATCACCTTTATATTGTTATTGTATTGCTAGAAGACCTAACAAAGTCGATAGAACTTAATTAGAATTTATTCAAAATTTAAAAACTACTCTGTTAACTGAGGGTCGATGCTAGGGTCGATGGTCTATCGACCCTTCCCTCTTTCTGGACTTCCCGAATGCTGAGGGTCGATGGTCAGGAATACCTAGGGTCGGATGGCCTATCGACCTTGGGTGCGACCCTTGGTGCACTCTGGTCCAATTTCCACTTTTAATCCATTCCTCGTGTTTGGGATCCTATGGCTTGCTCCTACATTCCATTTTACATTCATTCCATGGTCTGAAACCATGTATAACCCACCTAGATAGCTTTCATGCACTTTCCTATGGTTTTCCATGAAAACCTAACCATAGATTGATGGTTTGGGTTTCTCCGAGATCACACTCTCATCAATAACTAACCTAAGGTCTGTAGAAACTCATGAAATTCGTATCCATACCTGAGAAGATAACTTTTCTCTGAAATTCTTCTCCTTTTTGCTAAGTTCCCTTCCTTCCCTTTCTTCTTCCTCTTTTCCTTCTCCTCTCTTTCTCTCAATTCGATTAGGGTTGTGAAAGGAGTGAAAGTGGCTTAGGGACACCCTCTAAATAGAGTCGGAATATCCTAAAATAAGTCCCTTTGAGATTAGGAAAGAATCCCATTCGAAAATATAGAAATTTCTAAATTTCTATTTTCTACGATAACCGAGGGTCGATGATCCCGTCGATCCTAGGGGTATAAGTTTTCCGACCCTCCCTCCAAAACAGAGGGTCTGACTTTCTGTTTTGGGAGGTCCGACCCTGCTTAGCTGGGTATGCGACCCTTCCCTATTTTAAGTATTTTTGGGTCGATTTGATACCTGGGATCTCGATCTCCTTCACGCCCTTGGTCCATTTGACTCGACCATGATGGGTGAACTTGGTTCAAGGTGGTAAGACCGGGTTAGATTGACACGGGTCTTACAACTCCCCCCAACTTATAAAAATTTCGTCCTCGAAATTATACGTACCTTCTGAATCAAATAAGTGAGGGTATTGCTTCCGCATAGCATTTTCTTCTTCCCATGTAATTTCTTCCATGTCTCTACTTTTCCATGTGACCTTAACATAGTAGATATCCCTATTGCGTAGACGTTGAACCTTTCGACTAGTGATTTCTGTTGGTGTTACTTCAAACGTCAAATCATCAGTCAATTCCAGCAAATCCACTGTCAAAACATGCGTTGGATCCTTGACATACTTCTTCAATAGGGAAATGTGAAATATGTCATGCACACTTGACATAGATGGTGGTAGTGCTAACTGATAAGCCACTTTTTCACGCTTAGCTAGAATTTCATATGGCCCGACATATCTTGGACTTAGCTTCCCTTTCTGTCCGAACCTCTTCAATCCTCGCATAGGCGATACCTTCAAAAATACTTTATCACCAACGACGAACTCCAGATCTCTTCGTCGAGTATCCGCATATTGCTTCTGGCGGTTCTGAGCTGTTCTCACTTTTTCCTTGATGATGTCGACCACTCGACAAGTCTCTTCAACAAATTTTGGTCCAACAATACTACGTTCTCCAACTTCATTCTAAAATAAGGGAGTTCGACACTTCCTGTCATACAGTGCTTCATAAGGTGACATCTGTATAGTAATCTGATAGCTGTTATTATAAGAGAACTTGATCAATGGTAATCTTTCATCCCACGATCCTTTAAAATCAATCACACATGCTCGTAGCATATCTTCTAGAATCTGGATTGTACGCTCCGACTGTCCATCTGTCTATGGGTGGAATGCAGTACTGAACTTTAACGTTGTACCCATAGCCTTTTGTAATCCTTCCCAAAATTTGGAAGTAAATCGTGGATCTCTATCCGACACAATACTTTCTGGAACACCATGTAATTGAACAATATTATCCACATACAGCTTCGCTAACCTTTCCAGTGTATACTGAGGTCGTATAGGTATGAAGCGAGTTGTTTTAGTCAAACGGTCCACAATCACCCAAACTGCGTCAACTACTCGAGGAGTCAATGGTAGTCCCGTGACGAAGTCCATAGTGATACAGTCTCATTTCCATGCTGGTTGCGGTAATGGCTGCAACAATCCAGCAGGTTTTTGTCGTTCAGCCTTTACTTTCTGACAATTTAAGCATTGAGACACGAACTTAGCTACATCTGCTTTCATTCCCCTCCACCAATATAGTTTCTTTAGATCATGATACATTTTTGTACTCCCAGGATGTATCGAATAGATGGTGGTATGGGCTTCTTTCATCAGTCGGTGTCTAATGTCTGCACTTTTTGTTTCGGGTACACATATTCTTCCTTTGTATTTCAGTACTTTCTCTTCGTCCAAGGTGAACTCAGGGTTAGTCCTACCTTTCTCGATATCTTCTTGTACTGTTCTCAGATAAGGATTTGCTTTGATAGTTGTCTTCACTTCGTCCACTATATCCGGTATAATCTTCAATGTCGCGAACATATTCGAAAACCGATGAATAAACCCTTGGTTGGCTGATTCATCCGTTGTATCTATCACATACTGCTCGTTGCCGTGATTGAACACCATTCCATTGGTACACATTGCTGCAGTCGTGCTAACTTCTCCTTGGGATTTTATCATTGCTTTTCTGCTCAATGCATCTGCTACCACGTTCGCTTTTCCCGGATGATATTGGATGTCACAATCATAGTCTTTCAATAGTTTCAGCCATCTTCTTTGTCTCATATTCAACTTCTTCTGATTAAATAAATAAGTAAGACTTTTATGGTCCGACTTAATCTGGAATTTCTCCCCGTATAGGTAATGTCTCCATATCTTGACTGCATGTACTACTGCCGCTAGCTCCAGATCGTGAGTGGGATAATTTTTCTCATGTGCCTTTAACTGTCTTGAAGCATAAGCAATCACTTGCTCTCCTTACATAAGCATACATCCCAATCCCAGTCCCGACGCATCAGTGTATAAAGTAAATGTCTGTCCTGGCACGGGAATAGTCAAAATCGAGGCGGTTATCAATCTGGTCTTCAATGTCTGGAAGCTCTTCTCACATTTATCCGTCCACACAAACTTTTCACCCTTCTTGGTCAAACTGGTGAGAGGTATGGCAATCCGAGAATAGTATTCTACGAATCTCCGATAATAACCAGCTAGCCCCAAAAAACTTCTAATTTCTGAAACGCTCTTTGGTGCTTCCCACTTCACAATAGCCTCGATCTTGCTAGGGTTTACTTTGATTCCTTTAGCGGATACTACATGGCCTAGGAATGCGACTTCACTTAGTCAAAACTCGCACTTTGAAAATTTGGCATATAGCTTCTCTTTCCTTAAACGTTGTAGGGTTGCGTTTAGGTTCTTGATATGAGTTTCCTTGTCCTTGGAGTATACCAATATATCATCAATGAATACTATAACCGATGTATCCAACATATCGTGGAAAACTCGGTTCATAAGTTCCATGAACGTTGCCGGTGCATTAGTTAATCCGAAAGACATCACCAAAAATTCATAGTGTCCGTATCTGGTCCTGAAAGCTATTTTTGGAATATCACCTTCTTTAATCTTCAACTGATGATAGCCCGATCTTAGAAAATACTTTTGCCCCTTGTAACTGATTGAACAAGTCATCGATCCGAGGTAGTGGATATCGATTCTTGATTGTCAATTTATTCAACTCCCGATAGTCGATACATAATCGAACGCTACCATCCTTCTTCTTTACGAACAACACCGGTGCCCCCCATGGAGATATACTGGGTCGAATATAACCCTTGTCCAGCAGTTCTTGTAATTGCACTATTAATTCCTTCAGTTCCCTAGGAGCCATTCTATAAGGTGCTTTTGATACGGGTGCGGCTCTAGGTATCAGGTCTATTACAAACTCTATGGCCCGGTCGGGTGGTAATCCGGGTAGTTCCTCTGAAAATACGTCAGGGTACTCCCGCACGACATCAATGTCTTCCATTTGTGGTGCTTCCTTGGTTAGGTCGACCACTGATACTAGATACCCGACTGCTCCCTTGTCAAGGCACTTCTTAGCCTTTAATGCTGAAAGTATGAGCTTGCGTCTCTGGGGAAGTTTGGTTCCCGAGAAACTGAATTCTGCCCCTTCTTTGTCTTTGAATGTTAGCTTCTTTTCGACGCATAACAAATTTACAGGATGCCGAGCTAACCAGTCCATTCCCAAGATGACATCAAAGTCTGCCATCTCAAGTTGTATCAAGGTTGCATCTAAAGCCTGCTCTCCAATGAGAACTGGACATGGTCCATAACCCTTCTCTAGTTCCACTTCTAACCTCATCGGTGACCGTACAAGTAATTTGTAGTCTAATGTTTTGATGGGTAATTTTGTCTTCTTTCCAAATGACACAGATATAAAGGAATGAGTAGCTCCGGAATCGAAGAGTACTCTGGCGGTTACGCCATTTATAGGTACAATACCTGTGATTTATCTTTACTTAGTCTACATGCTCATTCAATGTAATTATAGCTTTAAAAGTTTCAGTCATACCTGTGACCACATCGGGTGATGCGGCAGCATCCTCTGATGTAACGGCATATACCCGTCCTTGATGTAACTGCTTCTTGGGCTTTGGGCACTCCCTTGCCATATGCCCGGGTTGGTTGCAGTTAAAACACTTCAGGACTTCAGAATTTGGCTTTGACTGAGGTTGCACTGCTGAAGTGGTCTTGGGTGCAGTAGTAAAGTTCTGAGGACGGAAAGGCTTATACGTTCTGTTATTGCCTCCGTTGTAGGAGTTTTCGGCTGGTCTCTTGATGCCTCTGTTCTGAGTAAGGTAACTCTCCTTCTGGCTCGATTCAATCACTCGAGCAATCTGGACAGCTTCGTTGTAAATTTTCTTCTCTAAGCCCAGAACATTTTCTCTGATGCTTCCTCTTAGTCCCGCGACGAACCTACGGGTTTTGGTATCTTCTTCTTGCATGCTAGCCGGTGCAAAGAAAAATAGCTCTTCATAGCGCTGTTGATATGAGTCTACAATCATCTGTCCCTGGTACAAACTCAGGAACTCCTTCTCCATCGAATCTCTGAAGCTTCGTGGAAAATATTTCTCGAAGAATGCTTCTTTATATATAGCCCATGTCAGTAGGGCGTGCTTGGTCAGTAAATATGTCTTCGTGGATTTCCACCAATGGTGTGCGTCGCCCTTGAGCATGAAGGTGGCGCATAGTACTTTCTCTTCCTCTGTAATAGTCATCATGAGGAAGTTTCTCTCCATCTCGTCTATCTAGTGTCCTGGCCACAATGGATCAGACGGCTTGCGGTTGAATTCTCTGGGTTTTATCTTCAAAAATCTTTCCACTAGCCGGGAGTGATCCAGCTGGTTTTGGGGGTTTGCCCCAAACATATAGGGTGGATAGTGGTAATTCCCTTGAGCTGCTTCCGGTACTTGCATTGGAATCTGTGCAGCCGGTTGTTGAGGTGTCTGATGAGCTGGGTGGTTACCCACCGGGGCTGCACTGGCTTGTCCAGTGTGCATGGGTGCGGCCTGAGTGGCTTGAAACATAATTCCCATGGCGACCTACATCTGAGGCTGTACGTGTTGCATCTGCCTTGCGGCCGCTGTGCCGGGTTCATCACCACCGTTGCTAGCTCGGTGGTGGAGGTGGCAAATTTGTAGGGTTTGTCGGTTCTGGATTCCCCGGTGCGTAGTATTCTCTTGACTAGTCTCCTCCACTGGTGGTGGTGGTGGGGCTTGCGTTTCGGGTCTGTCGGGTCACCCTACGTCCAGACATAATTCTTTTTTGTGATTGGTGGTGCCTAAAAATCATCAAAATAGGTGAGAAGTCATTTATATTTCATGTAGACACGCTAACCAATAATCAATTCCAATTCTAGCTCATTTTATAAAAAAAATGTTGTCTTTTCTATGCAGGGTCGATGGTGAGGGTCGCTGGTATGTCCGACCCTTAGTTTCCGACCCTGGGAATGACCTGTTCTTCCCAAGAGCTGAGGGTTGATGCGAGGGTCGATGGGTATCCGACCCTCAGTTCCGACCCTTAGTTTTCTGTCAGATTCTCGAAAGTTGAGGGTCGATTCGAGGGTCGATTGTGCTAGTCGAATTGTCCGACCCTCGGACCAAAAATCAGATTTTTAAGATCCGATTCTGGGTCATTTCTCACTATTCCTCCTCCGTTTCGACTCGTCTCTCCCCTCTGAGTTGCTACAGTGCTACTCTACTGTTTTGGATCAGTTTGACTCCGGGTTTCGACGTCCACGTCATCCCTACAGGTATGTCTTCCCATTTTTACCTGTTTTTAGGTTTTCTTTTCTAGGTTTTTGTCCCTTTAAATTGTATTTTTCCAAATTAAATTTTTTTCAACCGTAAAAATTTGATTTTTATTGGGGGCTTTTGTTATTGGTGTCTCGAGGAACAAAAGCCCTCAAAATTTTTTGAGTTACATCGGTTGGTTATCGAGAAACTTGAAATTTTCTCTTTTTGCCCTAATTTGTCGACATTTTCGATTTTTCTTGAATTTCTTCAAATTGGACATCGTCAGTTAAAATTTCCTACTGCATGTGGGTTGTAGGATATGTTTAAACCTTCGTAAGTCCTTATGCCCACTTGTATGGTGAGGAATGGGCTTTCTGGTCAACTTACGTCGTTATTAAAATCAAGTTTCAGATTTTTATCCTATTAACTCCTTGTTTTCCTTCTCTTTCTTATTTGCAGATACTATGGCTCGTACTAAGGTACCCCGAGTTAGTGATCCCCTTTGCTTCCGTTCTAATGAAGCCGAGGCACGGTATGCTGACTATGCCCGTATGAAGGTTGAGGGTGGTCGTATGGTGAACTTGGCTGAGTTAGCCGTGTTCAACCTTGAGGGAGCCTTTGGTGACATGGGGTGGCTTCCTGTCATTACATACGATGTGTGCACCTGCCCGGATTTGGTGCGTCAGTTCTATTGTAATCTCCAGGTGGTGGGGAATTACAATGACGTTGAGTATGGTCAGGAGTTGCGCATCACCAGCTACGTCAAAGGGGTAGATATCTCCTTTGACTATCGACAGCTGGCTGACTTGTTGGGCATTCCTTATGATGACCCCATGGTATACTGTGCGCCTGGAGAGCCACAGTTTGTTGAGATGGAGATGAGGGCAGAGATCGATAATCAGTTTCTCCGTCCTGATCGTTGGCAGATGAGAGCCTGTTACTTGCGTCCAGCTCCACGGGTCTTCTGTAAGATTATTCAGCATAATCTGATCCCGCAGAGTGGGCACTATGAGAGGGTGTCTCAGCTGACCCAGTTCCTGATATACAGTATATGCACTCGACAGCCCGTCTACCTTCCATACATCATCATGCGGACCATGATTAGTGCTACATTGTCCGGTCATAGGGGTAATCTACCCTATGGACGTATGATCACTGTCCTGCTTACTCGCATGGGGGTGGACTTAGTGGATGAGAAGATTCAGGAGAAGACATTCTCGTCGCCTCTAAATTGGGAGGCTATCTGCAAGATGGGGCTACGAGATGCTGAGGTTAGTGATGAGGAGAGGAACGCGATGGTGCGCCCTCATACTCGTATCAAGATAGCTGATGCTGAGGCTGCTGCTGCCGCCACTAGAGCTCATGTGGATCCCGTCGACGATGATGACCGTATGTATATGGATGTCGACGCGATACCCCCGCTTTCACCCACGCATGCTGCTGGAGTTGGTACTTCTTCTGCTGCTGGTCCCGCACCTGGGACTGACCCTTCTCATGTGGCTGGTCCTTCGCATCTACCTTCTGATATGATGGAGATATTACGTGAGATCAGGGAGGCTCAGCGCAGATCTGATCTGAGGATGGATGAGTTGTTGGCTGCCCAGCACACATCCGATGCGCGGATGAGAGAACTCCAAGAGGTTCAGCGTGCGACTGATAGGAGGGTAGCCGATCTCACAGTTAGTCTACAGACGACCCAGACTCAGATAGCCTGGTTGACTAGAGTCTATGCTGAGGACTATGATAGAGATCGTGAGGCACCTCCTCCTCCTTTGCCTCCTGCTTCTTGATTGTACCTTCATTTCCTTGTACTTCAGAGTAACTGTCCGGGTTGTGGACTGTACTCTGCTTTCATTATATATATATGTTTTGTTTCGCTCTCATCGTTATGTAAACTTGTTTCTCTTTTTAATAGATGCATTATTCTCTTTTAAATTTTGTCTCAAACATCACTGGTGCTTACAATGTGTTAATATTACTGTTTTTATTTTTATCCTATCTCAGTTCACAATTGTGTTGAATGTATGCTAGTTCAACGAACAAGGCCTGAGATGCTCTGATACCAAGTTGTCACACCCCAATTCCGCACTATTCAGAATGATGTGATGAACCGCTAATAAACCAACGGTTCAACCAGGATCTCAAATAAGCTATCCCCGCGTTATCTAAACTTACACACATCCGTAATCATAATCAGAGTAAATACACAATAGCGGAAGTCTTATAATAACATGAACTGAGAAACTAAGATGATATCAATAATTTAATAGCAAATTATTCTGGTTTCAACCGAGACATAAATATTTAAATACCAAATACATGTCTTAATAAATCCAATAAATAAACATATAAAATATCTAATCAAATACACACGAGTTGCACTCGCAAGAGGAGTCGTGTGTATCATCTTCAGCTCCAGCTTCCATCGTCGCTACTGTCCCGTACGCAGAAGCATTTATATAATCTTCAACCGTATAACCTGCATCATCAACTAAAAATATTCGACGTCGAGGGGTGAGCACACATCTCGGCTCAATGAGTAGCCAAAACAATGCAATAATACATATGCATGCAAAAAATCAATTTATATCTTTGGTCCGGTTTAAAGTTTGTAGTATGCAATAGAAAGGTTTAGGTAGCCAAAGGTCGCGTTTATTGACCCCGCCTCTATACACGAGTGTGTGACGTTACCCGAAGATCACATTTATCGTCAACTCATATGCACCCAATCATGAACATTATATAACAAATGTTACGTTTATTGCTATATAGTGTCATACCAACACGTAAGCCCCTGTTGGCGAGGGCCACAAACCGGACTCGCAACTAACCAATCCTAATGCCAAACAAGTGTATCCAAGGCCTCACCCCAAAGCATCCCTCGGAATGTCCATAGAGATAGAGCTAAGGCCCCCGGTAGAGTCAGAGACTACAAGGACCGAGACCACCTCCCTTGATACTCTACGACATAATAGTTCTGCTAAAGTAATGGCGATACGACGATGCTAATGCACAAGACTTGAGTTAGAGATAGAGCTAAAGTGTTGAGACCCGCCAAAGGTTAACGTTTATTGACGTTCTCATCACACCTCCCCTGATACTCGCTCGCATCAAGCACATCAACCATACACATACAAGCACATGCCTATTCCTATCATCATCATCATCATCATGTTATAAACAATAAAGTAAATATGCATGAACAAGTAATAGAAATATTGGATGGCATGCTGTATGCACATTACAAACATATTCACATAGAATCAAGCATAGCATAGGACTCAAGAAATAGAAAACAATTTATTATTAACTAATTTAGTTTGGAGTTAAGGTTCCAATCCTTAGCTTGCTATTAGATACTTTTTCAAGCTTTAGAATCACCTTTATATTGTTATTGTATTGCTAGAAGACCTAACAAAGTCGATAGAACTTAATTAGAATTTATTCGGAATTTAAAAACTACTCTGTTAACTGAGGGTCGATGCTAGGGTCGATGCTAGGGTCGATGGGTCTATCGTCCCTTCCCTCTTTCTGGACTTCCCGAATGCTGAGGGTCGATGGTCAGGAATACCTAGGGTCGGATGGCCTATCGACCTTGGGTGCGACCCTTGGTACACTCTGGTCCAATTTCTACTTTTAATCCATTCCTCGTGTTTGGGATCCTATGGCTTGCTCCTACATTCCATTCTACATTCATTCCATGGTCTGAAACCATGTATAACCCACCTAGATTGCTTTCATGCACTTTCCTATGGTTTTTCATGAAAATCTAACCATAGATTGATGGTTTGGGTTTCTCCGAGATCACACTCTCATCAATAACTAACCTAAGGTCTGTAGAAACTCATGGAATTAGTATCCATACCTGAGAAGATAACTTTTCTCTGAAATTCTTCTCATTTTTGCTAAGTTCCCTTCTTTCCCTTTCTTCTTCCTCTTTTCCTTCTCCTCTCTTTCTCTCAATTCGATTAGGGTTGTGAAATGAGTGAAAGTGGCTTAGGGACGCCCTCTAAATAGAGTAGGAATATCCTAAAATAAGTCCCTTTGAGATTAGGAAAGAATCTCATTCGAAAATATGAAAATTTCTAAATTTCTATTTTCTGCGGTAACCGAGGGTGGATGGGAGGGTCGATGATCCCGTCGACCCTAGGGGTATAAGTTGTCCGACCCTCCCTCCAAAATCGAGGGTCTGACTTTCTGTTTTGGGAGGTCCGACCCTGCTTAGCTGGGTATGTGACCCTTCCCTATTTTAAGTGTTTTTGGGTCGATTTGATACCTGGGATCTCGATCTCCTTCACGCCCTTGGTCCATTTGACTCGACCATGATGGGTGAACCTGGTTCAAGGGGGTAAGACCGGGTTAGATTGACACGGGTCTTACAGACATATTAAGGGATGCTGGGGTGAGGCCTTGGATACACTGTTTGGTATTAGGATTGGTTAGTTGAGAGCCCAGTTTGCAAGCCCTCGCCAGCAGGGGCTTATGTGTTGGTATGGGGTAGAGTATCAGGGGAAATGTCATAGGTCGGGCCTCAGCACTTTAGCTCTATCTCTATTCCATGGTAGGGTGGATGGGGACGACAATAAACGTTAACCTTTGGGTGGGCCTTCACACCCTGTACATAGAGGCGAGGCGGCCATGGAACCTTTCTATAGTGCATTGTAAACTTATTTACCAGACCATATATATGAATTGAATGCATGCATATGATTGTTGCATTGTTTTGTTTGCTGACTAAGCCATGATGTGTGCTCACCCTTTCGACGTCGAATATTTTTAGTTGATGATGCAGGTACCACTGTCGAAGATTATATGAATGCTCCTGTGTACGGGCACGTGGCGGCAATGGAAGCTGAAGACTTAGTGGATACGCATGACTCCTCATGCGAGTGCAACTCATGCGTATTCGATTAGATTTTGTTTGAATTATTAAAGGAATGTAATTGATATTTTATTCATTTATATCTCAGTTGATACAACGATAACTTGATATTTTATTTATGATTATCACAGTTAGATTTCTCTGTTCATTTATTATTAAGACTTCCGCTATTGTGTATTTATTCTAATTATGAATGTGGATGTGTATGGTTTTATTTTCAATGGACACAGACTATTAGAGATCCTGGTTGAACCGTTGGTTTATTAGCGGTTCATCACACCATTCTGAATAGTGCGGAATTGGGTTGTGACACTCTAAGTTGGTCACATAGCAACACTGAGATAATTTCTAGTCTACTTTGTAGCAGCCTTCTCCGAACTCAGTTGGAAACTTCATTATGAGGTAAAAGGTTGAAACAAAATCTCTTAGGGCATTCAAGCTTGGCCGACCTAGGATGACATTATGACTTGATGGAATGTCTACCACCAAGTAGGAAACAGTGATTGTCTGTCTGCACAGCTTTGTTCCAACTTGGGTTTTGAGTTGAATTCCTCCTTTGACATGTACTGAATCTCCAGAGAAGTAAATAAGTGAGTAAGTAATAGGTCGTAGTTGCCTATCATCAATCTTCATAGCTTTGAAGGCATGGTAATACAGGATATCTACATAATTGTCTGTATCTACCAATGTCCTTTCCACCTCATTTTCATGGTTGATAACCATGGTTATCACTATTGCATCATCATTGGGGTAATCGACGTGTAGCATGTCTTCATCACTGAAGGTGATGACATCTCTATTACATTTTAGTTGCTGGAGGTGGAGGCACTGCAGATTCTTTTTTCATATGTCAATCTTCCCGTTCTAGATGAGTTGCCTGCAATTGGTCCTCCGATGATTGTCCTAGTATAATGTTCTAGGATGGCAATTCTTTTGTAGTAATCCCAACTCACAAACTCATTTTCAGGAAGCGCCAATTGGTATTTTTCTTCTAGCTTTCCTATCTTTCAAAGAAGTGGACTCTTACATCTTTTTAAGGGAATGTGTTTAAATGGTTACAATTCATATAACACAAAAGTCTCATTAGAAGTAGAGGTAGACACAAAGTCATTTACAACAGACTTTTTCAATGTACATTTCTTAAAATGTTCCTTTAACATTTCCAGAGTTGTGTAAGTCCTCTGTTGACGAGTTGGAGCTTGCTCTCTTGTTGGCTAGATTGGAAAGATGATGCAATTTTCATTCCAATATTTCCTCTAGTGTCGCCTACTTTATGAAGTGATGGAGATTCATTTGGGTCATCCTCTGGATCGTCCCTGTTTGGATGACTTGTCTTCTCTGCAGCATCCGCCTTACAATCATGGGGTTGTTTCCCCTTGTAAGCGGCTTCCTCAAACTCTAGTAAAGGTCTATAGCTCTTTCTTAACAGCTGCCCCCCCCCACATACTCCTTCATGTGTCCCCTTTGGATGAGTTGTTCAATTGCTACATGCAGTTCCTTGCACTTCTTAGTAGTGTGACCATGATCATGGTGGAACTTGTAATATTTGCTGATGGTTCTCTTGCTTGGATCTGCCAACATCTGTGGTGGTGCTAGAATTTCTAAATTGGTGTCTTTCAAATTATACATGATTTCTGTCATGGAAGTGTTCAATGAGGTGAACGAATCTCAATCGAAACTGCTCTTGCTTGACTTCCCGGGGAAGCCGTCTTTGCCCGACTTCTGCTTCTTGTTTGTTGCTACAGTTGTAGGTTTATCTGCTTGTGGCTCAAATCTCTTCTTTTCTGAATATGCTATTCCTTTCCCTTTTTGCTTTACAAGTTGAATGGCTTCATTTGCTGCTTGCTGCATACTTATCACATCTGGCTCTCAAGTCATCCAGATTGACAGGTGTTCTCTTGTAGATGGATCTCAACTAGTGGGGATCCGATACTGCTCCTAGTAAAGTTGTATAGATCATGGACTAGTCCAAATTCTTAATTTGGAGAATCTCGTTGTTAAAATTAGTTAGGAAATCTCAAAGAGACTCATCTGAGTTTTGCTTCACATTTAATAAACTGATTGTTGTCTTTTTGAGTCCTATCTGGGTTTGGAAATGCTTAAAAAGCGATCACTAAGTTGTTTAAATTTCAAATGGAATGAACTTGAAGGTTGTTAAACTAAAGTTGGTTAGGGCCGATGGCATTAGAATAGCCATCAAGAAGCATAATAAATGAAAAGTTGTTAAGATGTTGAGGGTCTGATGTCCCATTATAGGGATCAATCTTAGACATGGTGAAATGCTTAGGAAGGGGAGTCTTCATAATTTATGGTGTCAGTGCCATATTGGCATTGTATTCTTTCTTTCTTGAGCAAGCAGAAGATCCTACCGTATTCTTTTCGATCTCGCTCAGGCGAGGCCGGAGACTCTACAAGAAATGTTATAAGCTTTCTGATTGTGGTTGTAGATCTTGGAGGAATAACTGGTGTTATCCCTGGTGCTACTGGGTACCACTGTTGTTGCTACGATGGCGGTGGCTGCTGCTGCTACTGCATTGACTGCTGCTGCATTGGCCATTGCTATAGAGGCAGCCAACTAGGCTGCAACCCCCTCTCTGCAATCAATTTGTTTGTTGCAACCCTTTCCGCTACATGTCGGTCAGCGGATGCTCTTTTTGCTCTTTCCACATCCAAGCTGGTTTGTACACTGGTGAATTGAAGTAGTTTCATGAGATCGCTGGGGGGCTACTTTTTCCCTAAGCCTCTCATGAACTGATCGTGGAGTAACTTGCTTTCTGAGTCTATCATGCACGGATCTTCCAATCCTGTCTTGCACCGACACATGATTTGATTTTGAGTGCTTGGCTGAACTGCTGGTGGTGGATGTTATGCTCCACTCCTGATGGTGAATGGGTGGAATGACTAGTTTTGAAATTTGTTCCTTCCTCTTGCTTTGATGATGATTTTGGTGAGACCTTACCTCGTAAATGGATTCACCAGGTCAACTTAAACCTCCAACCTTATAATTTGAGGGACGCGGGTGGCCGCCTACACACTGATTTGCTTGACATGCCCCAAGTGGCATGATCATCTTAGAGATCTCTGCTAACTGGGCAGCGAAGAGTTTGTATTGCTCTTCTATTGCTTTGTAACTTGAAGGTGAAAGTTCTACCGGTGGTATACCTGGAATAGGCAAGTTGATTGTAGTATTTCTATTTTGGAATTCACCCTGATTGGTTTTTTGCCCAGTCGTTGGGATATGTTCCCATTCAAAGTGTTACCACTTCATGTTGTCATCATTATTGTGAGACATGAAAAGAGATGGAAAACTTGAAAGAAGTGGATTTGAGAAATGACTCAAACAAGCTCTAAGGTGGGCGCCAAAATGTTGATGTTGAAAACTTGTCTAGCTAACTTAGAGGCCTTATTGGCAAGTTGTACACAGTGTAACCAAGTTGTTGATGTTGTACACGAGTTGACCACGTAGTAACAGACTTGCCTTTAGTTATAGCCAAGTTGTAGAAATGATCTTGAAATCAAAGTGAAACTCACGGGGAGACAGATTGGGAAATCTAGTGGCCACTCCGATAATTAAGTCAATTCTCAATACAAGCAATATGAAGTATAAAAAAAAAAGAAAATTTTTCATATACACACCATTAAAGATTGGAAACCTCATCTACCTCCACAAGATTGCAAAAACCACACCTAGTACCCAAAAAGTTTGCTCCGTCAATCAACGAAGTCCACTCCAATAAAAAAATTCCATTAGTTGTTGACGTCAAATGCACTGAACATTTTAACGGACCATACTACCATTTTAGGGTTGTTAAAGGACGAAAATACCCTTTATTCATAAGTTATCCTACCTCCAAATGTTCATTTCGATTCCTAACAATAAAATTGGATCACCAGTCTCGATCCTCTATTCACGACGGCGATGATCTTCATGTTCTTCAAATCCTTTATTCAACGACAACAGCGAAGGTTAAAGGCGACACAATCGATGGAGATAGAAAGCTTCGTTTTCCTTCTTCTTTGTGATAGATCATTGTGGTTATGGTGACATGCTTCTTCCCCGACTCGATTTCCAACAGCAACATATTTGTGATTTCTGATCTCAACGGCAATAGTTTGATTTGTTATCCTTGATTCCAATCCGACAATAATAGACCACAATTATATTATCGGTTCTTTTTGAATTTTTATTTTATTTCGATGTGTTAAAGAGGGAAAGAATCAAGAAAAGAGGTGAGAAAAAACGCAGGTCAAAGGCGACTCGATCAGATCTGGAATTTACTATTCTTGCCGATGTTGTTTGGTGATCATATTTGCAACGATCTCTGTAATATTATTCGATGGCATTTTTTAAGGTTCATATTTCAGGCCGATTTTAGCAATTGAACTTTCTGAAGATCAATTTGGATTTGGCATTGATTTTCTAGCAAGATCCCCAAGATTCTTGGTGATGATCAGCGGCAACGTCAATCGACGAATAGCGTAATTTTTCATCGTTATGGTTCTGGAATTTTTTTTTTCTTCTCCTCCTCTCCCAACGCTGTTGCAACCCCATGGCTGAAGCTTTCTCAGGTAAAAGAAAGCGAGGAACCCGCCATGGCTGAAGCTTTCTTGAACTCTGTAAGTTTGAAAAGCTTAAACACACACACACACACACACACACACACACACACACACACACACACACACACACACACACACACACACACACACACACACACACACACACACACACACACACACACGGGGGGGGGGGGGGGGGGGGGGGGGAGGGAGAGGGGGGGGGGAGAGAGAGAGAGAGAGAGAGAGAGAGAGAGAGAGAGAGAGAGAGAGAGAGAGAGAGAGAGAGAGAGAGAGAGAGAGAGCAATTATTCATTACGATTCCACACCTCTTCTGCTCGAATCCATGGTTGCTACAATCGAAAACTCAATTCTTCCGATATCGTCCTGTCACAGAGAAGGCCCCGCAAAGTCAACTAGCAATGCGTGGGGAAATCGAAGGGAAGAAGAGAAGAAGATGGAAGTTGGGAATTGCACCAAGAACAACCCAAAGACCGTATCTGTATCTTCTCAGCCGCGCAAGAGAGAAATCAGAACCCGCGCAAGAGAGAAATCAACGAAAAAGAAAATGCAATTTTTGCTTCTACTTGCTATGTTCTACTTTCTTAATATCCTATCAGTGCCAGAGATGGGATGCCGCCATGGACGACAATGCAGAGGGGACCAACGCAGAGGGGGTTAGGGTTTGGGTGAGAATGAAAAGGAGAAAAACACAGTTCCATTACAAAGGTCAAATTAGTCATTCAACATACTTTTTTAATTTTTCAATTTTTAGTATGAAGGGTAAAACTGTATTTCAACATTTCCATTAGTTAGTTGGATGTAGTTGAGGTTTTTGCAATCTTGTGGAGGTAGATGATGTTTCCAATCCTTAATGGTGTGTATATGAAAATTTTCCTAAAAGAAAATACTTATTTGAGAATGGTGTAAGTTTGAGTAGAGTTTGGATAGAAAATTATATGTCCATGTACCTTCATGTTCTTGAATATATATAGATGTATGTAATTGGCTAGAGTGGTCCTTAGTGGTGGACAATTGATAAATGTGTCTTCGGCAGTTCAATCTGGGAGCGGTTGTCAAGGTAATGGCCCGCTAAGTTCCGCTTGTGGGTGCCGATTGAGGAAGGGTTTCCCACCAAAATAAGAAACCACTTATTTGAATTAGATTATGCCATGTGTTGTAATATCAATGTCCCTTAATATAGGGACACGTGTTGCCTTGTCATTGGTAGACATGATTTGGTATTAATAGGTGCCAAAAATCCTTTTCCCTAATAAAAAAAAAAGTGGCCCAGCAAGGAAGGAATCGCTTACGTGGTACCCCAGGATATGGGCAACTAGATTTTAAGTCTCTTTACTCACATGTTAAATTGTAAAAATAAATAAATAAATAAATAAAAATTAATTCTAAAAAAATGAAGTATTAATAATGTCTGTACCACCAAGAGGACGTAGAAACTACCCATGGTAATGGATTATATGAGAAAATTTGAAATGTGAACAAATCCAAATTATTCCCTAAACATCAAAACGGTTGGAATGCCAACTCATCTTTTCACGTGGTAAAAGCGAGAAAGGATCATGATTGATCCAACCAGGAATCTTTCACTTAGAAATCCCAAAGAAAGAGAAGTGGAACAGGCTTATGAAGCTTTGGTCTTAATAATGTCATTAAAAGAGTATAATATTAGGGAAAGGTTCATAAGTGGTCCACGGTTGTTTAGGGATCCTACTCCCGCATTGTGGGATACTTTTTATTAGGGGTGTTAAATTTGGATCAAATAGTCCAAATTAACCTAAAATAGACCTGGATTGGACTTGTTTCAGGTTATCTTGTTATTATAGTTATTGGTCTCGATCCGATCCAGGCTAGCCTGAAAACCAAACCATTAAGGTAGACTGTCAAGCCTGAACCGACAGAGCCCGAACCGAACTTTATCCTTGCCTAAATTCAATTGAATGTCAAGGATTTGAACGTATGATAGTCAACCCTATCAGCACCAAAATAAGATGCCATCCCTTCTGGGTTAGTTAATAGTCTCAAAATCAAACAGACCCGAAGTCAGTCTGATAACAAACCGACATTAAACCGGCTCATTAGTTAATGTGTATAGTGCAACCTCTTAATAAACAAGTTTCAATTAAACTCTATAAAATCCAATATCAATTTGACCAAGATAGAAACCAACCCGAACCGACCTACTTTTGTCATAATATTATATTACGAAATGAATGAAAACCGATCATGCCAATAAAAGCCCACATGGCAATGACACCTAGGGCTTTTTGGTTTTTTGCACATGATCTTATCAACCTAGATTCCCATATCTATATCCTATCCATACCAACAATAGCATGAATAAAGTAGCACCATTCAAAGTGCAACGCTCAAAGTAGTTCATATGTATTTAATACCTCAATAATTCGATTAGATAAAGTTATTTTATTTTTATTGAATTGTTATTTTTCAATTAAAGAACCATTCTTATCCTTTTATTTTTCTTATCATTTATAACTTTATAGGGATCTCATCTATTGGAAAAAAATTTCCTGCAACCCGGGTAGTTGGAAAATCCCTGTTGTCCATTTTCGTCTGTACTGATTTGGTATCTGCTCCTTCTTCAATAGGTTCATAAATCCATCCTAAGGTTTTAGTATTTTTGAAAAGAAAAAGTTTACCTGGAGCCCTCTAAAGACTCTCACCTTCAAAAAAATGTATAAAGCTTTGCACCCTCTTGTATTTGAAGGTCTCATAATAGTCTTCTCTTTCATCCAATTACCCATAAAAACATGCTCTCCTACCAAACTCTCCGTCATTTCTAAAATACCCTTTTAGGTGGAACGAGATTTCATAAGTGCATGCAAAACCGAATAGCAAGAAAATTCCTACTACCAGTTTGCAAGAAAATTGTGTTCGAAATGGATTCAAATCGTCTCATTCCTGAGATTCGGGAGGCGTGGCGGCGACCCCATTGGATGGTCGCCATGTGGGAGTCGGATGAATCCGACCCCTCCGTTCGAGCCGACACTCTCTTGTCGGCTCGGCTTGTCGGCTCGAACGGAGGGGTCGGATTCATCTGACCTCCACATGACGACCATCCATTAGGGTCGCCACTACGCCTCTGAAATCTCAGGGATGAGACGATTTGGATCGGTTCAAAATCTACCTATGTTCCTTAATTCATTGAAAAATGTGACACATCTTTTGAGAAATTTTAGGGCCTTCAAAAATTAATATATGAAAAAATCCCCACAACGAATTAATGTGTAATCACTTGCCACAACCTCTTCTATTTTAGTATTTTCTTTTTCTTTCTTGATTATGTGGACCCCCAATAATCATACCATTTTCTATACTCACATCCATGTGTTGTGGATGATTCCCCCACACTGGCACTATGAGAAATTTCTCCCACTAACATAAGGGATAAAGTTCTATGTCCGATTGCAGCCCCTATGCCCTCTCACATGGGGTGAATTGACCATTCCACTAATCTTTTCACCTCTCATTTCAAAAGGCACATAGGACAAACGAAAAAAATTTGGATCCTAATTCATATAATAAGAAAAAAAATTCCCATAACATTTCAGGATTTCTTTTCCACAACTTTTCACACAGTTTATACTTTCTTTCCTCCTTTACTATGTGGACCCCATCGAAAATATACCTATTTATACAGTAGGGAAGATTCCTACCTGGCTGTATGGAAACCCTCCCCCATATAATAAACATTGTATTCAGCTTTCGGGTGATTCCTTCTTAATAATTTATAAAGCCCCATTTGTAGTCTGATGCATGTCCTTATCCTACTGCACTAAACAAACTTGAAATATATTGTTTCCTTAACTTTGAGAACTTTATAGTGTTAAAGGCTGATCAGATGCACTACCATGTGTTTAAGTCTCACATCTTAGTGATAAATATATCCCATTATTGTCCCTATTTATTGTTAGGTTTGATCCACTTTTCAATCTCAATAATGAAATGATGAATTAAATATGAGAAAAGAATTCTCACAACATCACTTTGGGGATTATTTTCATAACATAATCTCATTTAATTCATATATTCTCTCTTTTTGATAATTTTTTCCTCCTTGACCACCTAGACTCCATTGAAGATATCGATTCCAGCATACCTATTTGTGCATTATAGGAAATTTTCCACATGCTCCGTTTATTTTGATGTAAAATTTTACGTGACAAATTTTGAATGTAGCAAAAATTTTCAATATTTGTTTCTGGTAGGTAAATAAAGACGAAGTTCTTTCTTCATCTCTCTTAGATATCATTATATTTTACCTCTCGAAAATAAACATTGAAATTTTTTTTACATATAAAATGTTATACGTAAAATTTTACGGTAAAATTTTATGTCAGAACAAACGGAGCAATAGTAACATTGTGGGGAATCCCTCCCTCCCTTTAAAAAATTTGTATTCCATTAGTCTAGAATTGAATTTGACAGTCAAATAATAAGTGGTATTTTCTTCACATTGGATGATTCATATATATTGATTGAATTTCATGTTTCATGGTAGATTTTGCACCAACTTTTATCTTCCTATAAGAAAAATAGCTTGAGTTGATGGTGTGGGTTACACAAATAACTATTCTTTCTCTTCCATGCCACCTATTGACGAATTGGATCAACACTTTGATTGGTGGCTTATACCAACCAGGCATCTCAAAGAACATGAAATCCTTTTTATTTTAAGAAAGGGAAAGTTTTTCTGAACTAGGATTCTGGGCTACACCTAGAGGAAAGAGGAAAAGTAGAAAAAAAAAAAAAACGTATAAAGATAGCAATACTATGGTAGCACGTTCATAATGATTTTTTAAATTTCCTTCTTTTTTTTCATTCGTTTGTTCTTATATGTTTTAAGCATGTGCTACTACCATTTATTCAAATAAAAAAACCTTGTAAAGGAATGTAAATACTTGTAGAGAACTTTCTATGTTATTTTGAAAGCAATGTATGCCAATTTTTTGGGGTAGTTATACATGAAAGAATTTCACCAATATATATATATATATATACATGTAAAAATAGAATAATGTTTATGAAAATCACAACATAAATTTAAGCTATCCATTATTAATGTGTTTTTAATCTAAATTGGTTGCTCACGTTCTAAGTTGTGAGAGTTATACAATAATATTTAGATTACTCGTACACATGCAAGAGTCTTACATGAGATGCATGCTTGTATAAAGGGAAAAAAATTTCCTACAAACCGAACAACCTAAAGCCTATTGTCTGGTTTTGTGTACAAATCTAGAATCTAGCTACTCCTTTCCGTTGAGTTCACAAATCCCTCCTTAGATTCATAGTATTTTCTAATGTACCGTTTTAATTGAACGAGATTCCATATGGGTGGACGTGAAACTGGGTAGCAGGTCTTGCTACTCGATTTGCAGGAGATTTTCATCTTGTATAAAGAGAGTATTTGATTGAATTAGAATTTGAAATTTGATATGTTTGATAGCCACATCATGGGTGAGCTAGTTTTTTTTTATCCAAACCTTATCAAAGTTATAATGGATGAGTTAGCCACATCATGGATGAGCTAGACTTCTTATCCAAACCTTATCAAGATTATCTTGTACAATATATTATATTCAAATTGTTTCCTTATATAAGAAAATAAATTATATGAATCAAAGAGATCGTATTTTTCAAAGCTTGTATCAAGGAGATCATATCTCCTAAACTGTGTATATAAACACCTCTTGTACATGAATAGAGATCATCCTTAAAGAATACAATCTCATTCTTGCAATGTTAAAATTCCTACTGCTTGATTTATAGGAGAATATTGTCAAGTATAAAGAAGGCATTTGATTGAATTAAAATTTGTAATTTTACATGTTAAAATTCCTATTGCTATATTAAAGGGTATTTGACTGAATTAAAATTTGAAATTTGACATGTGATTAATCAAAAACACTGCTTTATGAGTTCGGATCACCTGTATGTACATGTACTCTTCGTGGGATCTCATCACCATCGAGTTGGTATGAGACCCACTGAATATGGATGGTGATGAAATCCCAGGGAGAGTATATGTACATGCATATGATCCGATCTCTAGTTTTACTATCCAATAATCAGAATGAACACGTCATGGCGGCAGAAGAGATACGTTATGGGGCTAGGATCATCTATAGCACTCAGGTGTAGCAATACTAATCTTGGTCACTAAGAGTGCATTGGAACACGTGACCAATGTACATTTAATGGCCAGGATCAGCACTGTTATCCCAGTGCTAAAGACAATTTTTTTTTCTATCTTTTGACATTTTGAAAAGGGAAAATATCTGCGACACCTCCTCTAGTTTATCATTATCTCATCCATCAGTTATCGTTGGTGATAATATCTCTAACACCTCCGTAGACATCCAAATCTTGTTTCAATGCTAAAAGGTATTTTTTTTACCCCCAAAACTTTTCAATTTCATTTATATATATTTTTTGTTGATTTTCTTTTATTTTCCTTAAAAATAGGGGCAGCTCTATCCTTCCACGGTACTCCGATTTTTCTTTCGATGATTGATTAAATATAGGGATGTAAATGGATCGGATTCGGATTCGACACGGATAGACAACTATCCGAATTCAAATCTGACTCCTACTCACTCTATTTGAATCCGCCTCCGCATCCCATGGATTTCAAAAAACTGAATCCGAATTCGTATTTTCCCTGGATATCCGGTTAAAATTAGATTAGAATCGAAAAATACATAACAGTCATAAAAATCATATCTTAGATTATAAAATTAGATTGCAATTGAAACCTCCTATCATTTTGTTAGGGTTTCTAACATAATCAAAACCCCTTGAATCTGATTGTAATGGAAAACCCCTAAAATCATATTGTAATCGGAACCCCTGATAGCAAATTTCTTGTGATAGTGAATTCCGGTCTAAGATTCCCAAAAGTAAAATAAAGAAATTAAATAATCCGATCGGAACAAGAGATATCGTGGGAGGAGATGGCAAAAAGTTTACAGATATGTTTCCTTCTTCTGAACTGAAACCTTGAATCCCATTGAAGGGGAACTCAGCGAATCAGTCAGAGATGGAACTGAAGAGATCTAACAAAACAGAACCGAATCCCTATTGAAAGGGAACTAAGCGAAGCAGTTTGAAATGGAACCGAAGAGATCTAGCAAAACAAAACAGAAAACGATTGGTTGAGGAATCATTACAACATCCAAGCTAAAATCTAACACAGATTTAATCGAGAAAACTAAACCAAAGAACAATAACCCATTAACGAATACAAAAGATTCATTACAGATTGGTTTGATAACTATAGTTATTTAATTCGGATTCGGGAATTATTCGGAAGGAGAATAATTCGGATTGAGTCGCTTCGATAATTTAAGAATTCGGTCAAAGATGCGGTCAAAAAAGTGGACTTAAAATAAAATTCGAATTCTGTTCGGTTCGGGAATTATTCTTTTGTCTAAAAAAAATTGGGACAAAAAATTCGGATATTAATTTTTAATATTTGGTGCTTCTATCAATCCATTATTACACCTGCATAATATATAAGTGACAATTGAATAATATTTAATTTATAAATAACAAAATAATACATAATAGATGGGTATATATGTATAACGGTGGATTTGTTAGATTTCATTACAATATATAATGTGGATCATTAGATTTTATTATGATTGCAATACTAATCTAGTAGAGCTAATGTTCATAAAATCAAACATTTTCATAAATTCATCCAATCATCCTCATGAAATCCATCTCTTTTCTATGTTCGTTAATTACTTCCTCATGGTTATTAATATTTACTTTTAGATTCATATTTAATCCAGATTGGAAAAACACACAAAAATGATAATTTGCTTTGTATTATGGTATGATTTTTATACTCATATTTAATTTCATGTTGTCGAATGAAATTAATGATTTGTTTTATATTATGATTTTATTTTCTTACTCATATTTAATCTCACATTGGAAAAAAAAATTAATGATCTGTTTTATATTATAACGTGATTTTTAAACTTATAATTAGTTTTAGATTGAAAAGATACAAATAGTTATGACATTAAAATTTTTTTTTTTCAAAAAATTTTGTTTGAGAATAGTAGTTAAGGCATTAAGTCTATAGATATTGAATAATTTTTAAGAAGAATTATTCGATTCGATTGAGTATTCGTGATTATTTCTGGACAAAAAATGTGAGAATTTTAAAGAATCATTAAATATAATTCAAATTTAAGATAATTATTCGCATTATTCGATTCAAAAGAATAATTCATGAATAATTCAGAGAAATAAATAACTATGCTCGTAACCAAATATGTCAGGGGAAACATTCATCGATGACGTGAGATTATGATAAAAATTTTAAGTTTTATAAAATATAAAAAAAAAGGTAATTCTGTTATTTATTTATTAAATTAAAATAAGACTACGTCACTGATTGAAGGCATACTTTAAAGCAGGGGTCTGATAGATACCATTTTTCAAAAGTAAAAAATGTTAAAAATATTATTGCAAATGATGTCAGATTGTTGAAATTACGATAAAATGGAAGGGGTGTGGCAGATATTTTTCAAAACGTAACCAAAATTTATGACAATTATAAATAATTGAGCGTAATGATTTTCCCGGGTATATCCCTCCCTACGCATCGATCCTTTTTGCAACAAATTCAAACCAATGAACAGATGACACGTGTTTTTCCATACTGAGAAATGCAGCGCCTTCGGACACGATTTTTCTACTCCTTTGCTCTTTAAAGCCTACTGGCGTGATTCAACTTCGCAGAGAGAGAGAGAGAGAGAGAGAGAGAGACACAGACTCCCATCTCTGTTTTGGTTTCATTCTCAGTTACTGGCGTTTCCTCTTTTTTCTGGTTTCTGCAACTTCTAAGCATTTTCGAGTTCTTTCTAAACTCTTCTCGGAGATTAACAATGGCGACTGTTGTCGTACAACATGCGACGGTTTCCGAGAAGATTAATGGCATAGGGAATGGTTGTTGCGGCAAGGGACCAGGATATGCGTCTCCTATCGAAGCCATGTCTGGTCCTAAAGAATCTATTGTGTATGTGACTTGTATTTATTCAGGTATACGTCTCTTTATTCTGTTCATATGAGCGTAAGAACTAAGTATCTAGTTGTAATTAGGCAGTTTTTTTCTATGTTCGGTTCAAAAATTAGTATCCTTCTTCTTGATTGATATGCAAGCAGATCTAAGCTAATATTTGCTAAGAAACTCTTCTTGAGTTTTAGTGTTCTCAGAAAAAGAATATATATATATATATATATATATATATATATATATATATATATATATATATATATATATATAACAAAAATAAAACAGCATCAGAAGCAACAACGACTGGTTTCTGCTTAGCTCTGAGGATAAATTTCATAAAGCTTATCATCCTTCAAAATGGGTTGGATATTTATGAGGAAATTCATATTTTGAAATGGGTTTGTTGAGGAGCTGTGATTAAGGAGCTTTCTTTGATTATCTTGTCTAGTTATGAAATAACTCATTTAGAATTCTGGTGAGTTTGATCCTGTTTACGGGAACCCTTTTTTTTTGTGGACGGTAGCATTGGCTTTTAGTCATTGTTTATCGGCAGCACTACTTCGGTGAAATGGACTACTATGGTAGAAGATAAGTGTTTTGTTGTACTGACTTTTCTCCAGACTGTTAGCTTAGTCAACAACCAGACTCTTTCCAATTTGGAGGCGTTGTGCTTGATTTGATAATTGATATCAATGGAAACATGAAATTGGAAACCTCATATTTGTTATCCTCTGTTTTCTTGGCTTCTAGAACGGGTTTTGAATTGATGGGTGCAATATTTTATGATTTGTGGGATCTTTGCAGTCACCATTCTATTATTGCTGTAACTGTTTTGGGTGGAGATTTGTGATGTACAAACTTAACGGGTCCACAAGAATAAGGAATTGCATTCTTAAAAGAATCTCATTTGTCAGTTCATAATTTTAGTTAGGATTCTTGGGAAAAAATGATTATCAAATTTATTTTTTATGTAGATTGTCATGGTTTATGCTATCCATAAAATCAAATGGGAAACCAGAAGAGTAAAATCCCTGCTCTAAGCTTTTCATCCACCTACTCCTGGTTAATTTTATTAGGAAGATATTTAACTTCCACTTGTTCTTGCATTATTTGTGGGATTGCCTAATTGATGTTACATTTGAAAAAAAATTTATTACTGTATTATATTATTTTTGAGCTTGCTATATAAGCAACAGGGTTTTCTGACTGATGTCTGATGATGAATTGACTTTGCTTGTGTGACTTTTGTCACTCATTATTTATACTCAATGTTACAATTATTTGGGTTTTTTGTTTATACAGTTTTGATGTTGCAAGTTGTAATTATGACTTATTATATATACAGGAACAGGAAGGGAGAAGCCTGATTACTTGGCTACAGTGGATGTAGATCCAAGTTCACCCACTTATTCAAATGTTATCCACAGGCTGCCTATGCCTTACTTACATGATGAACTACATCATTCTGGTTGGAATGCCTGCAGTTCTTGCTATGGAGATCCAACAGCCAACCGTCGTTTTCTGGTTCTGCCATCATTAGTGTAAGAAACTTGATTTTTATATTGCAGTAGAGACAAACTTTTTGAAAAATAAGGTGAAATGTACTCATGTTAGTCATGGGACACAATTTTTGGATCTGTAACTAATGCATAAGGCGTAGAGTATAATCTTGCAGACTATGTGGTATATCATAACAAACACAGATACAACAAACCTCCAGAATAGGTAAATCCATAATAAACAAATGAATTGGAGTCAAGAGGCAATTAATCAACGCCCAAAAGCAACCCCACACCATGGAACATTGGGTCTATTCCTTGAAATTCTAAATTTTGTGTTGTGTACCTAATGATCAATGTGTTGTGTACCTAATGATCAATCAGAACTTGTTTGCTATAAATTTTCCTTAACTTTGATGTACTATTTACCAAGACACTTCAAAGCAGAAACGGTATCCATTTGGGTACATTGCTGAGAAGGTGTTAAATGTGAAATGTTACAACCAAGTCATGCCTTTGCTGTATCTCCTTACCCTTTTCTGTTTCTCCTTTCCCTTTTCTGTAAGAAATTCTTGCCATATGAAGGGAGAAAATATTAGAAAAAGAAGGGGAAAGAAAGTTCTGTTTGTTCTTATGTATCTTCAATTCTTTGGTAAAAAAATATTTACAAGTTTCATGCAGAACCAAAACACCAGCAGCAGAGGTTTCCTGGCTAGTCAATCCCTAAAAGCTACTTGGTCCAATCATATAATTAGACTGCTAAGTCTGCAACTTGGACCAATTTTTTTGCTCTATTTGCAATCGTCCGGTTTCTGCCTTTGATTATATGCATGAGATTTTCTTTTGTTTACATTTTATCTTTTCAATATTTTTTATTGTTTTATAGAATCTTTGCTGTCTTTTAATATCTTGATGAGTTATTGTGAAGGCAGAAACTTGAAGCATCCTTTCTGTTTTACCAATTGGAAATATGGTCCCTTCAATTGACAATGATTATATTAACTTAGATGTCTATTTCCATAATTTCTAAATAATCTTCAGTGGAATTTGAACCATTGCATGCCAATTCTTTCTTATAGTTCAGGTCGCATATATGCAATTGATATGAAGAATCCAAGGGCTCCATCTTTGCACAAAGTTGTTGAGCCTGAAGAGATTGTAGCGAAGACTGGATTAGGATATCCCCACACTTCCCACTGCCTTGCAACTGGAGATATGTTGGTGTCTTGCCTTGGAGATAAAGATGGAAATGCTGAGGGGAATGGGTTTCTTCTTCTTGACTCAGACTTCAATGTAAAGGGGAGGTAATAAGCCTATGTCATTTAATTCTGCACCATTCAACTATATGTACTACAGATGGTTGTGATTGATAGTTTGAGGTTGCATGTGGTTCTGTTGGATTCTATATTTTATTTCACCTTAGCTTTGAGCTTATTTTATTAGGTTTCCTCCATCTTTTGTTATAAATATAGTGGGATCCTCAGATGTCTATAGTATCGTTGTATACTTTTTCTATATTTTGACCTAGTCTTAGTTCTTCGTAATTTATTTCTCTATAATTGAAAAATTAAAATAAATCTCAGCAAAAGGAACCCAAAATCAAAACCTGATCAGGTCCAGTTAACAGTGGGGTGGGCGAGATTACCCATTTAATCTTGTCCCATTGCCCATCCTCCATATGTGGAGCAGGTAAAAGTAGATTTAAAAATCTAACTAGGCTCCTATTTTGGGGTCAGCTTGCAAGGGAAATTATGCTTTAAACTTTGGAAAGTGTTATCTTGAATCTTGAATTCCATGTTCTCAAAGTATCACCCTTAAAAATACTTTAGGTCACCTTCTGAAGCTTCTCTCTCTCTCTCTCTCTCTCTCTCTCTCTCTCTTTCTCTCTCTCTTGTTAGAAATGGAGAGCACAAACAAGAAGATTTAACATGGTTCAACGCCCCATTGTGGGATGCTTATGTCCACACCAGATAAAGATAGATTTCTTCATTCCCAAGAAAAGTCTACAATCTCCACCTGACAATCTTATCTCCTCTGTCAGCCCTTCCTAGGTTTTCTTACATAAAGACAATATATAGGCAAACCTAGAAACCTTAATCTCCACATAATTTTTTATTTATCCCCGTACATGTAGCAAACCCAAACCCTAATACAAGTACAATTCAAGTAACCGTGTGGATCCCATAAAATACAAAACACCAAACCCAACATCTCTCTCTCTCTCTCTGTCTCTCTCTGTCTCTCTCTTTCTCTCCGACTTTTGCTGTTACAGTGGGGTGGTTTTTTAAAAGGTGGAAGTAGTTGTAGCAGCAGTGGTGATTATGAGTTCAGAGTGTCTGTTTCCTATGTGGGAGCAGTGCCAAAGTTAAAATTTTATTAGATGAATTGGTTTCTCTCTATTGTTTCTCGCCTTTTTGATTCATTTCACCATCTTACATAAAGTAATCGTTTTTTGGATTCCTATGCCAAGGAGGTCCAGGACTCCAGATCTCCAAGGTTATCATATCTCCTTAAATAATTTAATGTCGTGATTTTCTTGTTTTAGTTCTGAGACAAAGATGCTAGATAAGGTGGCTGACTTGTCACACATTATCTTGAGAAATTATCTAAACATTTCTGGACATTATTACAGAGTTCTATATTTGCAGCTTATGTAACATTATCTGTGAATCCATTGATTGTGATTGGTTTCCCTGTTTAATTGCATATTCACCATGATTTTCTTACTGCATAATTCCTTCCTGACAATGCAGGTGGGAGAAACCAGGCCATAGTCCACTCTTTGGATATGATTTCTGGTACCAGCCACGCCACGGGACTATGATAAGCTCTTCTTGGGGTGCTCCATCTGCTTTCACAAAAGGATTCAATCTTCAGCATGTTTCAGATGGTCTGTATGGAAGTCATTTACATGTATACAGCTGGCCTGATGGTGAACTAAAACAAACCATGGATCTTGGCAATACAGGGCTAATACCATTGGAGGTGAACGCTAGAAAGTAGAAACATCATTTACTACCTCTTCTTAATTTCTAGGAGACTTTGATGCCATTTTGTTTTAAGTTTCCATCTATTGCGATGAAATATATCATGTGAGGACCTTTACATGAATCAGTTCTCACATTTGCAGACCAGGTTCTTGCATGATCCTTCAAAAGATACAGGATTTGTGGGGTGTGCCTTATCAAGCAACATAGTCAGATTTTTTAAGACTGCTGATGGATCATGGGATCATGAGGTTTGTGGATTCTTTGTGGCCTTACAGTGCATGTTTTAGTAATTTTTTATGCAATTACCAACATCCTTTTTCTGATATTCATTTGCAGGTTGTGATTTCTGTGCAACCATTGAAGGTGAAGAACTGGATTCTTCCAGAAATGCCTGGGCTTATAACAGATGTTCTGATATCTCTTGATGATCGTTTCCTCTATTTTGTGAACTGGCTTCATGGGGATGTGAGGCAATATAACATTGAGGACCCTAAGAAACCCGTATTAACAGGCCAAGTGTGGCTTGGGGGACTAGTTCAAAAGGGGAGCCCTGTAGTGGCTGTAACAGAAGATGAGGCAGAGCAACAATTTGATGTCCCAGAAATCCAGGTTTGTACCCACATGTCCCATGAAGTTTATCAGTCTCTCATGTTGTCCTGTACCATCCCTACATCCTGTTGCTGGGGATCCTTGATCTACAGTTCTCTCTGTTCCAAAATTGAAGAGCAGAGTGCCAACCATGTGTCTCTACAACTTATCTAGGATAAACAAAGAAGATGATTCACACACACACTCTCTCATTCACATGCAAAAGCTGTGATGTGGTTGCAGGGTGGTTGGAGTCGGACTAGGGTCAGTCCAAGTCTTCAGCATTTTTGCACAAAAGCTGCCCTCGGACATGAATCCATGTCTTCATGTTGGCAGCCTGAGCCTTTTACCATCACACCAAGCGATAGCCCCCAAAAGACGTACATACAAACAGAAACCAGTGATTTGGTTCCAAACTGATGGTGGGACATAGTAAAGTAATTTGTACCAGTAGTATTATAACTCCATTCTCTGTACCAAAAGCATAATGCAATGATAGTAATCGCTTAATTCTGTTAATTTCCTTAGTTTTCTGCATAATTTTACAGATATATCTATTTGTGCGCACTTCCAAGTAGTAGTAGTTAATGACAAACACCATTCATTTCTTCTTTTCAGGGTCATCATCTGAGGGGAGGGCCTCAGATGATCCAATTAAGTTTAGATGGAAAGAGGCTCTATGTTACCAACTCACTCTTCAGTGCATGGGATCGCCAGTTCTACCCAGAAGTAATAGAGAAAGGTTCTCACATGTTACAGATCAACGTTGACACGGAGAAAGGAGGCCTAGCAATAAACCCGAATTTCTTTGTGGACTTCGGAGCTGAGCCTGAAGGGCCTTCCCTGGCACATGAGACAAGGTATCCTGGGGGTGACTGCACTTCTGATATATGGATCTAAGGATTGAGAAGCTGTTCAGAGGAATGGGTTAATTTTATCTTTCAACATCTTTTAATGAGAAGCAAGTGGATGGAAAGGGGTTGACACTTGATGATGTTGCATGTTAGGGTAACCTTGTTGGATGAAATATGTGAAGCTGTTCAGAGGAATGGGGTAATTTTTTCTTTCAACATCTTTTAATAAGAGGCAAGTGGATGGAAAGGGGTTGACACTTAACGATGTTGCATGTTAGGGTAACCTTGTTGAATGAAATAATAAATGTAATCTGAATATGAGAATAAAATCATGATAATGTTGATTTGGTATGGCTAGATACTGCATTCAAACGATCATCCTTAATCCATTTTCAACGCGTATCCGACGTGGCCGAAATCGATTAGATACCGATCCGGATTGGGTGTGAAGCCAATGGTTGCACGATACATGGTTGATACCGATACAAAAATAATGAAAAATATGAAATAATTGATATTGGATTGGGATCAGTCATGGGCGAAACTGATACGAATGAACCGATCCGGTAAGGATTGCTAAACCATGATTGCAGACACAAATGGGCCTACCTTTCTATTAATGAAACTTAAAAATTGTGAAAACTCAGAAATGGGTATGTAACTGTAGTACATTTTTATTGTAGGTTAATATGTCCATTTATAATACTGTGTGTGTACAATGACCATAAATGGGTGGATGAATTCTAGTACTTGATGTAGAGTTAGTCTTCTACTCAACTTACTGTGAGGACAATGAAAGGCGATTCGCCTTCTTCCTCGGGTATATCAAGAAAATCATTGTTTTGTTGGAGTCGCTACTTAGATTAAGATCTAAGACTTCTAAAAATATACTCTCACTCTAAGGTAAGACTTCTATTGACTCATAATCCATAAGATCGGTTCATTGGTCTGCATGAGATCGGATAAGTATTTAAGGTACGGTTTTGGGAAGGTGTTAGGCACCCAAACCATCTAATCAAGATCGGTCTCGTAAACTTTCCTTAGACTCTAATTCTGACTGTGCTTGGTCAACTGGATGACTAGGATAAATGGGGGGAAGTCTTAAATCAATTGTTGTTAAATTCTTCTAACTTAGGGTTCAACCAAACATGTTTTGAAGCAAATAATCAAACAAAGTACTGTACAGTGAATTGAACCGAAGATGGTTCGGTGATGGATTGAATTTGAAATATCAATCTCAAATTGCCTACGTATTCCATTCTGGAAATCAAGTCTAAAACGTAGTTCGAAACAGATTGTTTTTAAAACTTATAAATGTGATTTATGCTTGAGCTTTATTAGATTTAATGTTCAAGTTAAGATTTATGTTTGATGAATGGTTGAGATTGAATTAGGATAGTCCATACGGACTAAGAGTACTTGGAGAATCCTCAAAATTAACTTTATATTCCAGAGGTCCTGGAAATCAAGTACAACGTAGTTCGTAAAAACTGTTTAACTATTCAGGTTTTATTGGGTATCATGTCCCTTTTGTTCAACTGTTCAGGTTTTATTGAGTATCCTATCCCTTTTGTTTGACTATTCAGATTTTATTGGGTATCTTGCCCTTTTGTTTAACTATTCAGGTTTTATTGGGTATCCTGCTCCTTTTATTTAACTATTTAGGTTTTATTAAGTATCATATCCCCTTTGTTTAACTGTTCATGTTTTATTGGGTATCTTGTCCCTTTTGTTTAACTGTTCAGGTTTTATTAGGTATCCTGTCCTTTTTATTTCCAACTTAGGTTTATCAGGTTGCCTATCCCTATATTTTCAACTTAGGTTTATCGGGTTACTTATCCCTACATTTTCAATTTAGGCTTATCGGGTTGCCTATCCTTATATTTTCAATTTTAGGTTTATCGGGTTTCCTATCCCTACTCATTCTGTTCTTTTTATTTTTTATTCATTCTATTTCTGTTCATTTCTATAGATTTATGACAAGTGTATCTTTTCGAACATGGTATTACCAAGCAGACCAAATATGGAAGTATGTGCAAATATGGCAGTGTAAACAATCCAAACATGATAGTAACACCAAGTATAGCACATAAACATTGTAAACATGACAGTGAATCATATGATCAGTAGATATGACAGTAAGACAATGTAACGAGCAAAATTTTAACATGGCAGTAGCATGTGAGCACCCAAAACAGGCATGTGAGTATCTTAAAGCATAGTAAACATATAAGCATTCCAAAACAAGTATATGAGCATCTTAAATATAGCAATATGTGAATGTGAGAGTATGGCAATTGAGCATGTGAGTGTGTGAGACTGAGATAATCAAAAACCAAAATGAAACTAATATAATATACACGTGTTGTACAAACAGATTGAGATGTCAAAAGCCAAAAATAAATTAATATACTCTCAAAGATCAAAATAATTTAATAATATACATATAAAAAAATCAAAAATAATTTGATAATATACATATCAAAGATACCAAAAATAAATTAATAATATACATATCAAAGATATCAAAAATAAATTAATAATATACGTATTAAAGATATCAAAAATAAATTAATAATATATGTATCAAAGATATCAAAAATAAATTAATAATATACAAATCACAGATGGCCAAAATATCGAAATAAATTAATAATGTACATATTAGAGATGTCAAGGTTCCCAAAATAATATACATATGCATGCATCTAAAGACATTAAATCTAAATATTAATACATACAATATGCAAATGTGATACCAAAGATCCAAATAATATCATATACCATGCAAACAACAAAACAAACAAAAATAAATAAATTGAATAATAGAAAATAAAATAAAACATGACCTAATTTACTTGTGTTGTTTTTAATTTCGAAAAAATAATAAAATTTCAAAAAGTTTTAGAATTAAATTTAAAGTTTTGTTTTTAATTTTGAGAGAAATTTAATTTGAATTTTGTTTTGAGTTGGATATGGAAATAGATATGGATATGGATAAGAAAATTGATATGGATATGGGTGTAGATACATACCTATTCAAGTATACCCTTTTAGAAGGGTGGTGACTTATACCTTTTGGTATAAAGAGGTACATTCATACCCCTTGGTAGTGACCCTTGAAGAGGCTTTTGTCTTTTATAAATAGAAGATGTTGCCTCATTCCAAATCATTCAAGATCTGAATACAAAAATTCATATCTCTTCTCCTTCTCCCTCCAACTTCCTCTCTCTACTCTGATTTATCGATAGAGTCTGTTCCATTCTTGTTTTAAAGGATTATTAACCTTAGCTGTTGGGTCTGTATCTACATCCAACAGTGAAGTGCACACTGGGTGGGTGTCCTATTGAATGACTGTTTTATATTGGAGGCTGATTTGCGAGGACCTTCTGCACGGTATAGGGGGCAAATACAATCTTAAAGAGAGTGTACCCAACTCAACCCTAAGTGATTATTTGATTCATATTATTTGAGGTATCTTTCATATTCCATTGATTTATATTATATTTATTGAGTTCTTAATCATATGAGTGTGATAATTGATATTATATTTCGTGTTATATGCTTATAGTCTTATGGTCTTAAGCAATATATTTTGCTTTGTTGGGTTTCTATTTCCCACAGTGCTTAAGACTGCATTTTTGTTGAGAGTTAGCTCTTCATATCCTGTTTGACTGGATTGCCGCACTCAATACTGTTTTATGGTGTAATGGCATTATTTGTTGGATATATTCTTAGTTGTAATACCAATTCTGCTAGTTACATAAAACTGATGATCCGTCAGGTGAGATTTTAATCATAACTTCTGACATTGGTGTGGATGCTATGATTGCTTGTGATTTGGAATGAAATATATTACTATTATTGTCATTATCATGTGAGATCGTATTTGCTCAAGATCATAGTAATGAGAATCTAGAGTTTTCCTTGTTCGACGGCTATTGGAAATCTTTGTAGGTTGCCATGGGTTGTGATCATGACCATGTTGCATTGATCTTTTGGATTCTTGATTTACTAACAGTGATTTTCTAGGGATGTTTTGATATAAAAAATATATATATATATATATATATATATATACAACCTGCTACGGCTGCTTAGGCCGTGCATGTTTAACAGAAGACACCGGTCTAAGGATGGCAAGAGACGTGGCTTTTTAAGTAGATAACATAATTGAAGTAGAATAAGATAGATTTTCTTTGGTCTATTTTATGACATTGGTAGATCTCTTTACGATTTATCTTTGCTTGGTATGCTTCTTTGCCACCGTATCTTTGAGATGGACCGTGTTAAGGGTTATATCCGTTTATATATGGACCATGCTGAATCAATGTAGGTGTGTTTAAACAGTAGATCTTTGTGACCATTGATGTTCGGCCGTGGTGTTTTATATTTTTTTGAAGTGGGTTTGAAATTAACATCAACCAATGAACTGGTTTTATTATTTAAAGAAAAAAAGGGCACAAAGCCCACCGTTAAAAACCTCAAATAGAGTAGTACCTCTTGGAGGGTACTAAGCCCAGAGAACAATTTTAGGAAGCAACTGGAATTAAAAGGGTTTCTATTTTATTTCCATGTTTCCAGTACGTGTTTTGATTCTCTTAAATATGTTTCATATATCTGTGTTATGTAACATGTAATAGAATTGTTGGGGTAAAATAATAATGGATACAAATCTGATCGTCAATGGAAAATTTAAGATGATCATTGAGAAAAGGACATGTGGCATGCATCTAAGGCGCGAGGGATGAGAATAAGAGATGTCTGAAAAAAGTACTCTTGTTCGACCCCCCAAGGTGATCTAGACATGATGGGACCGATTGATGGGGGTAGCTGGGCATTTAATGGACAGCCATTAATGTTCATAAATACTGACACCAACCATAAATGCCAAGTAGACCGATTTGATCGGCTAGATCACCATATCATGGACCGAATCAGCAAAAAGCAGGATCGACACTCGATAAAAGTGTAAGGACAGAGACAAGCATCAAAAAATATGGAGGACGTGGACTATAAGGGGGTCGAAGAAGACCAAGGGGGGTCATAAGCGGCTGACAAGACGTCCCAGCGCTGTCCTAAGGGGTCGTAACCTCTCAAACCTACTGTTCGCTAGGAGCCCGATGATCGAGATGGTGGTAGGTGTGGAGAGGCTTATTTGGAAAGCTTCCTCTGGGACTTATATATAGCAAAATGATATCAATTGCAAGGGGATTTGGAATTTCCATGTCATAAGAAAAAACATCCTATCTAGGTATTAATCCTCTTGTGTTTTACTCTCTCTATGGTTCTAAGATCTCACTTCATCGGAGAGGATGGGAAGATGGTGGTGGCTCCAGTATCTCAAGGAACCCCCATCTTCAAGGAGCTCTAGTGTTCCACAAAGAGCTCCATACTGCGTATCCCTGGAAGTCTCTAACTTTATCCTCGGAGTGGTCGCTGGGTATATCCCGCCCACTTCCTTATTGTGTAGGTGTTTCATTTACATGGCAGGATCGGAGAAGCTGAAAGGATTCCATCGTCAACAGAGTGGGGCCCACTGTGGGGCCCTTGACATACTTTGCCTCCCAAATCTTTCCTTTCTATTGAGCTTGTCTTAAAAATTTCTACCTACTCCTTTCCCTTTTCATATTATTTCCCTTCCAGGTGAAATCTACCCATTACCCTTGACACACCTTTGACCCATGGCACCAGCGGGAAGAGCCGAAAGTTCTTATACCCTTTGGAAAACCCAGGCCGGTTGCACTGAAGCAAATATACGCCAAGAACAAGAGGACATCCCTGTAGGTCTTGACCCTCAAGATGCTCCACCAAAAGATCCTTCAGTAGAGGGAGCTGGCGGTCTCAACCCTGACCCCACTCAATATGTCACCAGAGTATAGTTTGATAGACTGGCCCAACAGTTGGCCACTTTGACAGAATTATTGCAGCAGAGGCCTGCAGGTGTACCGACTACTTTGGTACCTCTAGTTGATGTCCCGAAAGTCCCGCAGAGATCTCTGCATTCCAGACTCTCAGCTCCACAGGCTGTGCCTCCCAGCCTAAGGCGAGCTAGCCCTTCGGTTGATTCATATCGTGGCAGGGGTCGAAGCGATCGCCAGGTAGAGCCCTACTTCCAGTATGTCCTAGAGTACAAACCTACTTAAATAGTCGACAGCAGCCATGAGCCCCCGGCTGTCTCACGACGATCATCTATCTCGAATAGGTTGGGGTTGAGGCAGGGAGGTAGAAGAGCCAAATGCAGGATGTATATAGAACAGGAAGTGGCGCGGGAGGCGTAGAGAAGGGTCGACGAAGCTAGACGTAGCAGAGAAGATGCCTAGGTGAGAGTCGATGCAGCCAAACAACCCCGAGAAGATAGCCAAATAAGGGCCGACGAAGCCAGGCGAGTCCAAGAAGAAGCCCAAGCAAGGGTCGATGCTGCACGAGAAGAGAGAGCAACAGCTATCCCATCAGTTAGTGCACCCCTGCTAGTTGTACCAGTGGTGGCCACTCCCTCCGCATGAAATACACCCACTAGTGATGAAAATACAGCCAGGCTTGAACTCCTAGTAAAAGATCTAACGGACAGAGTACAACATGTTGAGCGAGGGGTTGATCCTGCAGCCCTCCAAGAGTATGCCACGGAGACAGTTTTGATAGATGAGGTCATGAGCCACCCTCTTCCTATTAACTTTGCCTTTCCCAATGTAGGGTGGTATGATGACAAGACAGACCCAGAAAAGCACCTAGACAATTTTAAGGTGGGAATGGTCGTTTATGACCACCATGACGCTTTACGTTGTCGAACTTTTCTGTCCACCTTGAGGGAGGCAGGGAGGACATGGTTCAACAATCTACAACCCAAATCGGTGGGAAGCTTCTAGGAGCTTAGCAGTTTGTTCCTCCCATTTTCAGGGGAGTCGAGTTCAGAAGAAGAACTTATCTCATTTGATGGCGATCAAACAAGGGGAGAGGGAACCTCTACGACCATTCATCGCCCGTTTCTTGGGAGTAGCAGGAGAGATTAAGGACCTACAGCCTGACGTGGTAGTTTCGACCCTGTCCAAAGCTTGTCTGGATCCCCAGTTGGTGTTTTCTCTCAACAAGAAGCCTCCCAGAACTCATGCCGAAATCTTCAATTGATGCGATCGATATGCATCGGGGACGGAAGCTGTGGCAGAGTTACCGAGGCAGGTGAATCGGACTCCTACTGCTGTGAAAAGAAAAAAGAATGAAGTTATGGAGAAAGCTCCTA